>JBBMOJ010000310.1:0-49673 GCA_038090695.1 Sclerotinia spermophila | reverse complement strand
ATAGCCTTCTACCCTTATGGTACAATATAAGTCTTTACCCGTACCCTGACAATATTGATATACAACTATACGAAATCAATTGAAACATTTACCTATTTAAATCGAAAAAAGTATATAACTATTAAAAGCACCTAACTAGCAAATTAGTTAATCAAACTATCTTTTATAGATATAATCGGAAAGAGTAGTTTTTCAATAGTAACTCTATTATCTATAGTAATAATCCTAAATCATTTAATTTTAATAATTTTAATATAAATAATCAAGAAAACTAAGAAGATAAAAAAAACAATGATAATAATAATACTATTTGAGATTATATAAAGAATAAGATCAAAAGAATATTGAATGAAATCTAAGCAATAAAGGACTTTTTGAATGAGAGAAATAGAAGTGATTCTAGAAAGCAGTAGTTAGAGCTGAATATAGATTTAGAGTTTACAATTCGAAAACTAGATTGTATATAATATAATTCAAATGAAGGTTTGGATAGTAATATTATGAGTAATAATAATGGTTCTGATAGTAGTAGTGAATCAGATCAAATAAACTGGAGTAATCTAAATATTTCTATTCTATTTAATAATAAATTAATATTATATAGATATCGAAATGCTGGTTAATTGGATTGCGCTCGAAACATATACTATATATATTGGATAACAAAAGATAATCGAATTTATTACGAAATATAAAGATTATATTGTTAATGCCTTTAATCCCCTTTTAAATGTTTAGAAGAAGAATATATAGTTTCAAAAGAAAATAGGTTTACAATCCAAATAGATTAATTATTGTATTAAAAGCTGTATAATTTATACTGGAAACAAGATGTTACAACGGTATCTAGAACACCGCGTCACATAACCAAGTAACACATGAGAAATATATCCCATTGCTCCCATCAAATATTATTAATAGGATTAATAGGATAATAGAAAATAAAGGTCTATATAAAGGAATGGGTTTTATTATAATGTAGAACTTCATATTTAAGAATAATTATTAATTTCATTATTATAATTATAAGAATTACAATTAGTTATTAACCTTATTAAATTCCTATTTGAAGTTTAGTTTAAACTATCTTAAGAGATTTCTAGCTATTTCCATATAACTCTAAAAGCAGCTCCTATAATACTTTGAGTACCATTTCTATTTCAAATATTGATTCAATAAATTAGTACTAAATATAGTATTCAGAAATATTGTTATAGGTTAGTCTACACTAATAGCGGATATTAATAATATCGAAATAACTAATATTCTAAAAAAGATTATTATTAATAAAACTCTTAAAATCGCTTTACTAGATAAATATCAAGGTAATCAATAGGAATTCAATACTTTCCTTTTATAACTGGAAATCTATTTCCAATTCAATGAGGATAAGTTCATAGCCACCGAATCTAAGAGTATATAGACTGTATTCTATTTCCGAGAAGAAATAATCAAATGAATTCAATTATATTTATAAGACTATTTCGAATATAACAACTAGGATTATATACAACCCATTTGAACAATCTTTAGTAATTTTAAAGAATTTAAAATAGAGATTTATAGAATCTTTAGAAACTCTAATAAACTAGAGATAATGAAAGATAAGATCTTCAATTTCAAATAGATAGAATTAGTATTGAAATATACTATAGAATTCCGAAAATATACAAGAACAACCAAATAGGACAACACAGCTATTATGAATCACTATTATAAAGAGCTCAAACCAGAAATCAAACTAGAATTAGAAAGATCCACAAAGAATATAAACTTGAATAACCTAATCCAGAACTCTATCAAATTAAATAATTGTTTTTATAGATATCAATAAAATCAAAGATTATACAAACCCTAAGGAGAATAAAAGTAAGGACGTTATTATAAGAATAAGGATAGATTCTATTATAATCTATAAAGATATAAAGACCCTATAAAACTAGATGCTATACACTATAAAAATAGGAATAATAATCCAGAAAAAAAACGAAGATAAGAAAATAACTTATATTTTGAATATGGAAAAATAGGATATCAAATAATAGAATACTGAA
This sequence comes from Sclerotinia spermophila, assembly GCA_038090695.1. NCBI lineage: Eukaryota > Fungi > Ascomycota > Leotiomycetes > Helotiales > Sclerotiniaceae > Sclerotinia > Sclerotinia spermophila. The sequence continues at coordinate 47,619 of JBBMOJ010000310.1, read as the reverse complement.
GTAAGAAAATAGAAGGTAAAAGAAGCAACTTTAAGAATAAATTCAGCAAGGGCCAACTTAATACTATTTTCATATCACAATTATATATTGCTAATATAATAAAGCTAGCTATACCACCACCAGCTTATAAAAAAAAGCTTAAAGAAAAAGAAAAGGTCAAAGGCCTCTTATAGATAAATAAGGATCCGTAATTAGGAGAATCATAATCTATTCAAGAAATTGACCAATAGAACCATTATATCTGGAAATTTGAGAATATAGATAAAGGAATTATTAATAAGGATCTTAATATAATAAATACTAAAGAAAGTGAATCTTACAAAGCTCGATATATCAATCAGCACCGAATTCTATAATTTGGAATTACTATAAACATATTATTCGTAGAAAGAATCAATACCGATCACCTTCAATAACTAGACTAAGGAGAGTTATAGGAAATGTTTTATTATTATATATCTAAAAGAAATAAGAATTAGATTCTATTTTTATATAGAAAAGTGGGAGAGGAATACTAAGTCCAGGTTTAAACTATATTACCACTATTAGTTATAGGTATAGTAATGAAAGTCATCTAAAGGAACTATTGATATACCCTATAGAAGAACTTACTCAATAATAAAACTAGATCAGAAATGAGTATAATCTATTTAGAAAAAAAAGAATCTTGATATATAAAATTTGAAAACAAAATCATCTAGAATCACAAAAATAAATAAGTTATATTATAACTGAATACTATAGGATAAGTAGGATAGATATACTGTAAGGTTAAGATAAATAGACAAACACAACCAGCTATAATAGATTCAGGGGTTATAGGAAATTTTATTATATTAGAAGCTATAAAGTACTTGGGAATTCTATTCTAAGAGAAATAAGAACCCTATAAATTATAGTTAGTTGATGGATAGTTAGTAGAATCTGATGGGAATATTTCTCAAGAAATATGATTAGTATGAATGAGTATAACTCGGTATTTGAAGGTTATATAGTTTGATATTGTATTATTGGGTCAATAATAGATTATCTTAGGAATACTATAATTAAAGGTGTATAATTTTAGAATAGATTGGTTATAGGAAATAGTAATATTTGATTAGTGTAAGAATGGTTATAATAATATATTTAAGGTGTTTGTGAGATGTAATATGCGCTAAGGAGAGTTAAATGCGAATAATACTAGTGATATAGGATATCTAGTCCAGGGTTCTTTATTAAGAGTGAAGGCTAGTATATCTTTTTTATAAATGTAGAAACCAATGATATAGTACAAAATTGTAATCAAGGTAATGGAGCTTATGATATTAGAATAGTATAAGAAATACAAATATATTTTTAAAGAATTAGGGATCTATAAAACTTTACTAGAATATAAACTATAGGATTATAAGATAATATTAGAGGATGGCAAGATGTTTATATATATCCCAATTTATTTAATGTTAGTTAATAAATTAAAAATACTCAAAGAGTATATCGGTAATAATTTGGCTAAGGGATGGATTAAAGAATCCATATTCCAAATAGTAAGTTCAACTATATGGGTATCTAAAAAGGATGGTATTAAGAGATTAATTATGGATTACAGAAAGTTCAATATATTTATAAAAAAGGATTGATATCTATTTCTATTAACTACGGAATTAAGAGATTGATTAGGTAGAGTAATAATATTTATTAAGATGGATTTATAAAACGGGTATTATTTGATTAAAATAAAGGAAGGCGAAGAATAGAAAACCGTCTTCAAAATTAGATATGGGTTATATGAATATCAAGTTATATTGTTCGGGTTAATTAATGTATTAGTTATTTTTATAAGACTTATAAATAATATACTATTATAATATTTGGATACTTATTGTATATACTATTTGGACAATATTCTAGTATATTCAAATAATAAGGTCTAATATATTAAAGATATTAGTAATATTCTTGAAAGTCTAGCTAAAACCGATTTACTATATAAACTAAGTAAATATGAATTTCATATTATAGAAATAGAATTCTTAGGATTTATTATATCAAGTTAAGGGCTTAAGATAAGTAAGGATAAGATTAAAATAATACTTAAATAGAAATAGCTAAATATAATTAAAGAATTATAATCCTTTTTAGGATTTATTAACTTCTATTGAAGGTTTATTAGAGGTTATTTAGGGATTATAATATCCTTAACTAATCTAATCAAAAAGGATTAAGGAAGTTTTGAATAAACCATTAAAGTGTAGGAGTTATTTAATATATTTAAATAAATAATAGTAAAGAAGCCAATATTATTAATATTCAATCCTGAGAAGCCAATTATAATAGAAACGGATTCCTTAGATTTCGTTATAGGCATAGTTTTGAGCTAATCGGGCCAAAATAAGAAATATCAATTAATTATATTCTATTCTCGAAAGCTATTATTAGCCAAACTAAATTACAAAATATATAATAAAGAATTACTAGTGATAGTCGATATATTTAGAGAATAGCAAGTATATTTGAAAGGATCAAAATATATAGTATAAGTATATATAGATTATAAGAACTTGGTTTACTTCATTATAACAAAGCAATTAAATAGACAACAAATCAAATAGTTAGAGATTATAGCCAATTATAATTTTAAGATTTCATATATCAAAGGATCAGAAAACGCTAGAGCTAACGCTTTTAGCCGAAAACCGGAATATCAGGAAAATAAGTTATATGAATTATATACTATATTCAAATAGGAAGGCGAATCACTAGTTTATAATATATTATAGTTTATAGCCACTTATATATTGAAAGATAATTATCTAAAGAACAAGATCCAATTATACTACGAAAGCGACGCTACAGTAATGTATATATTTAAAATAACAGAACTAGGATTCACAATAAAAAACAATATAATATACTTTCATGGAAAAATATACATTCCTAATTGAATAACTAAGGAATTTATAATAGAACAATATAGATTACCTATATATAGATATTAGGGAATTGCAAGGATATTCATAAGAATATAGGAAATCAGTTACTTGTTACGACGGGTCGTCACATGACCCAAGGGAGCAAATATCACCTGACCAAAGGTGTCCCACCGACTCCTATTAGGTAGGGAGCAGTGGGATATAGTGGGAAGCAGTGGGACAGTAGAGGGCGAAGGTCTATATAAACAGAATAAGTTTTATTATAATGTAGAGCTTTGTGCTTAAGAATAATCATTAGTTTTATATTATAGTTATAAGAATTATAATCAGTTACAACCTTATCGAATTCCTACTTGAAGTCTAGTCTAAACCACCTCGAGAGATCTCTAGACACTTCCACGTGACCCTAGAGGCAGCTCCCGTAACATTACTTTCCATAAATAAAAACAATAATTAAAGAAGTTATAAGAAATTGTGATACCTATATATAAAATAAGTCCTTTAGATATACTCTATATAATCAGTTTCAAACCCTAGATATACCTTCTTAATTATAGAAATCTATTATATAGGACTTTATAATCAAACTACTACTCTTGAAAGATTCTACTATAGGAATTAAATATAACATAATACTCAATATAATAGATAGATTAACAAAATTTGTATATATAATACTATTCAAAGAAATATAAACTATTAAACAACTAATATATATATTCTTTAGGATTATAATAAATATATATAAAATACTAAATAAGATAATCTCGAATAAAGATAAGTTTTTTACCTCGAAATTCTGGACTACTTTATTAGCACTAATAGGTATTAAGAGAAAGCTATCGACAGCTTTCTACCCATAAACAAATAGTCAAATAGAAAGGACTAATCAAACAATAGAAGTATATCTTAAATACTATATAAATTATCGACAAAATAATTAGATAGAACTATTATCTATAGCACAATTCATATATAATATATCGGAAATAGAAACTACAAAGATTATATTAGTATATGCTAACTTCAGATTTAATCCTAAAGTATATCAAACACTGATACTATAAAAAATCAATACCGAATTAGTAATAATATAAATCGAACAATTAAAAGATTTATAAAAGTAGTTTACTTTTAATCTAGGATTTATATTATTTAGAATAATAGTCTACTATAATACAAAACATAATATAGAATCTATATTTAAAAAAGGGAATAAAGTTTATTTATTATAACAAAATATTGAAATTAAAAGACTAAATAATAAACTCGATTATAGGAAACTAGAACTATTCAAAATTGATAAGATAATAGGAACTATCAATTATTAATTAAAACTATTAGATATAATAAATATCCACTCAATATTCTATATATCCTTACTCAAACTAATACCACCAGAAATACTAAATATACTATTTACGAAAATCGAACTAATTAACCCGAATGCTATATATAATATCGAAATAATACTAGATTATAAATATATCAAAAGTATAATCAAATATTTAATCAAATAATTAGATTATCCATATACCGAAAATTCATAGAAACTAAGAACAAACCTCAACTGCTCTAAGAAGTTAAAAGCATTCCACCAGTAATACCCAGATCTACCTAGAAAAAAGAAGAATTTATTAAAACCAAAATCAAAGGATCCAAAAAAGAAGAATCGAAAATAAAGGAACTATTATTAAAACCAATAACAGAAACAGATACTACTTCCTTCTTCTTCTCAATATACTTATTTTCTAATTACTATTTCTTAACCTCAAATTCTTTAAAAGCCTTAATAATATGAAGATCATATTGAAGCATTTTTCCCGCTTTCTTATACAAAACCTATTATTAATAATAAAGCCAAAGGATTTTAGCTATAGCTTCTTCTTCCTTATAATAAAGGTATTCTTTTTTGGAATTGATATAAGATTAATCATTAATAGAATGATTATATATATTATAACAACCACTACTAACACTCTTTATATATTCACTATAATATATAGCATTTGAAAACACCTAGTACTCAAGATTCTTCTCTAAACATCAATTACATTTGAAAAACATAATAACACCTTTTTCTTTAAAACAAAAATAAATATTTTTATAACTAGCAATAGATTTGGAAATACAAATAATAGATATTACAACAAACAAAAAGACACTACAGAAATCAATTAAATAGGGGAAACTTACTTTATAAATACTTAGAACAAACACTAGAATAAAAAAGGGATAATATTACAATAGTATCTAGAACACCATATTATATAACCAAATAACACATAAAAAGTATATCCCATCACTCCCATCAAATATTATCAATAGAATCAATAAGATCCCATCGCTCCCATTACTTAAAGGTTATAGAATCAATAGGATAATAAAAAACAAAGATCTATATAAAGGAATAGATTTCATTACAATATAAAACTTCGTACTTAAGAATAATTATTAGTTTCATTATTATAGTTATAAGAATTACAACCAATTATTAACCTTATTAAATTCCTACTTGAAGTTTAGTCTAAACCACCTCGAGAGATCTCTAGCTACTTCCACGTGACCCTAGAGGCAGCTCCCGTAACACAAGAGTATAGACAATTGTTATATCTATAGATTATATAGGGAATTTAAATGATATAAAGGAATAAATAAAAGAGGAGAAAAACATTCCAAAAAGTAATATCTTTTCTTTCCTTTCAAAGGAAGATTAAGTATACAATTCAAATCTTTTAAAACTGAATATTTAACAACTTATAGAGCCAGTTTTAATAGAATCGAAAATCAAAATAGTAATAAAAAAGAGTGGGAGGATATCTTCGACAGCGATTTATATCAGAATTACTATAAAAAGAAGCTTGGATTGTTTCAGAAATAAGTTTCCCTTATATTATATTTTTATAAATTAATATTAATTAGAAATATAATAGAAGATATAATTCTAATACTATTATAAGATAGTATATAGATAATTAAAATCAACAATCACTATATATACTCTATTATTCTATTCAATCTTAATCTTTCTTTAAATGAGTGGATTAAGAAATAGAACTTTTTATTATTTTATTTGATATTAGGATTAAGAAAGGTTAGTGATTTAGATTCTTTTCTATAACCTATAATGAATGAGATGCTAATTTTAGATAAAGATATTGAAAAACTAAATGAAAATAATAATTCAAAGTATTGATTATACAACTCCTTTATAAATAAGCTATTTCTATTATATACATAGATTATTATTGTATTTAAAAATAGTCTTAAGAGAATTGAGATTATAGGATTAAAAGAGCTTAGTAATATGTATTGCCTATATTATTATTATATAATATATAGTATTTACAAATCTAATAGTAATTTTTATTATATCTTATATATTGTGGTTTAATTAAGAAATAGGAGTTTAAAATTGAGGAATAATATTCGATTTCAATTGAAAGAATAGGAAGGAATGCAAATAGATAAAACAGTAAAAGGTAAATATTAGGGATTCGTATATTATTCTATATTACTCAAACTCAAATCAATTCATTTTATAAAGAGTATTGGAATTAATATAATATATTATATTTTATAGAATATAATATAGAATCTTTATCTTCTATAGGAAAGTAGGCGGTTCAATTTGAACAATAAGAAATTCTATAGGAAAAGAATTAAAAAGTTAAAAAAGAAGTATAAATAATAAGAAGATAGAATATTGTTATCAATATTAAATAGAGGAAATACTTTATTATATAAAATAAAAAATATAATTATATTACAGATATCAGATTCGAAAGAGGATATTGAATATAATTTAAAAGATCTAAGGGAGGATGGATTGAATAAGGAAGTGTTTTTAGTACTATATATTATACTAGAAAAGGAATAACGCCGATTAAATACTATTCAAAAAGAGGTAAGATATATAATTCCCTTATAATTTGGATAAGATATTAGATATATAGATAAATATTGAAAAGGATATAAAGTTATAGAATAGAAGAAATTCTTAATACAGAATGGAATTATTCTTTTAGTAAATCTATTAGGATTTGAATTCTATTTAGAGAATTTCACTTTGTTGAGAGATATATATATCTTATATTACAAAAAGTCGATATTAGAGAAAGATATAAATTATTTTGAATAGAAATCAAAAGACTTTGTATAAATATTTCAAAATTTATATTATTAGGATAAAAAAGATTATATAAAAATATATAAGATTAATCTATACTTTTTGCTTCATTTGAGTATACAAATTCAATATCTCAATTTTTATTTGTAAATAAATAAAACAAATAAAAAAATTCTAATATATAATAATATTACAAATCAGGGATTTAGGCCTAGGATAGGTATTTTGGATATAGCTAATAGAAAAATATATTAGTATTTATAAAAGTATAATAGTTAATATAATGGATATAAATAAAGTTCTATCGAATCGATTAATATAAATAAAATATATAAATCACTTACCGGAATCCAAGAGTTGCTATAGACAAAGAAAGAGTGAACTAGAGTAAGAATTAGAGTTTCTAATAATAATAAAGGTATCTCTTAATACCGAACTAACTTATATACAACTATATCTCATTAAATAGTATTTTAAAAGGAAAGATTTGCAATAATAACTAATCAATAAGGATTCTATAAAACTCTTCAAAAAAATAAAAATCGATATTGAAATAACAATAGGGATAATAATTGAATAAAGTATTTCGATAAAAAACTATAATGATTTATATATATAGTAATATTTAAAAGAAGAAACTAGAGAATAATATAGAAGAATACAAATTATTATACAAAACTATAATTAGGAAGAGCTTACAATAGTATAGGAGTTTTGTTTTGTATAAAGATATAGGAAATGGGAATTTTTAATAGTTGATGGTTCTGTTAATGAAAGGTTTAATAGATTGAAAACTATAAAATTAAAAAAAAATAAAGAATGTTATTGGAAAGATGAAGATAATAAAGGATTGTGAAAATCATTGGAATGGGTTTATAGCTTTGATTTTATAGAGTGGGCTTTATTTTGATTAAAAAATTGAAGATATTTTATATTATTATAATATTACTTTTGTGCTTATTTATAATTGAATTCGAGAATAATCAATTTTGTGAGTATATTTTCTTTTTTTCTATTAAAATTCAATAATAAACAGGTCACAAAAAGTACTGATTTTATTCATCACTAATGAAGTAATTGTTTCGTTAATAAAAAAAGAAACTTTAATATTATAATATACAAAATAGAAATTAATATAGGGATTTATATTGAATTTCTTTTCATCTGTAATATTAACTTTACCACCACAGGGTTGCTGGTTGTTGGTGCTCATACACTAGGCGCCGAAATTTCTATATACAAATCTGCGCGAATTTGCCGTATACATAGTTCTTGCTTCATCCTGCTGGAATTCCGTTGCGGTCATGTAAGGCGAACTTTGTAGTTTTGGTAGCAATAGTTAAGTAAAATTCACCAATTCGCCTCAATAGTGTTGAAGGCGAATCGATGACAGACCAAAACTTGTTGAGTTCGAGTATCTTGTCATTGGAATATTCAAATCCCAAATCCAATGGGTCGCGACCTATAGCAAACTTACCAGATGAATCACTGGGTTGTGGAGAGGGAAAATCCTCTTTGAAATGCCTTGAGGATTTCGGAGACATTGAATTCCCTTCTGTGAATATGATCTGTTTATATCTCTCATTATTTCCACTTTCTATATATTATGAGACAATGTAGAAAGAAAAGGTACTCATTTTGCCTCTCAAATCTTCTGGTCTCTTGATAGGTCTCCTCCACCGAATCTGGTGAAGAGTCTCGATATATGACCCAGCAGCCGACCATATCTAGCGAGAAAATTTCTCTTCCTCGTGCTTGCTATTTACTGAAAATAGAATTTAACTCGCGCCAGTAGATCATATCTTCCCTGGTACATTTTGTAACAAAGCTACGTGTAGGTTCAAAGCTTTCGCAATCTGTAGACCTATTTCTGGACCAGAATTGGGCAGCAATAATCCTCATATACTCTGATGATCATACTGGCCACCGCCTTGCCGCCACATGACTCAAGACCAGATTATCATGAGTATATAGAATTCTAATTCAACTGCTTCCAAATATAAGCAGCGTCCATATAGTGATTGCCAATGTCTATATTAGCTTGCATAATCCCCTCACAACGTTTATGAAAGAAGAAACTTCGCAAATTGACTTATTTTCTTGTCCGTTGTAATCGAAATCTTGAAACTTCAAGACCGAAAGCTATTCTCATAACACAATGCCTTCTAGAGAAAGGAGACCGCGTCTTGATGGTTGGAGTAAGTTCGCTTGATATCTTCTAATCGGAGTAATTGCTCATTCTCAGACATAGAAAGGTTCAAAGCAACGTTTATCACATTTGCATTGTATGCTTTGGGATTTCCCATTTTGTTATTTCATGGTATGTTCCCTCCATACTCGACGTCAAAAGCAATCTAACATGAATATTCCAGTTTTGATACTCATCGGTTGTGCAACCGACTCACCCGGTATGGACAACATCTACGTTGCTTCAATTTCCAGCGCCGGAGTTAGATTCTCCTACACATGTAAGCCACCAAACTGTCCCCTACTCGCTACCTCTACTAACATCCCCAGCCCTCTGCGCCCCCACCACCACTGGCCGCATCTGCACCCCCTCTGTCGGAAAACCCCCCCTCCTCCTCACCACCCTCTACAACCTCACCACTCCACACTCAACCCTCCAATACGCACTCGATCTCCAAACAAGCATTTCCTTCGTCATCCCCGCCATGTCCGCGCTTCTCTTCCTCTTCGCCCTCCTCGCCCTCTTCTCCGCCCGTGGAATCATCAAACGAAACGGAAACAACTCTCCCTCCCACATCTTCACCATCACACTCCTCTTCTGGACCTCCGCAGCCGTAGCTTTCGCCGCTGCTTATTCGCTCACCTCATCCGGCGCAGCATTAGCTGTGCATTCTCCATCCTCCATGTCTAGCTCAAACTCAAACACAAATGAGGAAGATACAGAGATGAGCATCGAGCCTGGAAAAGTAACGTTAGCACTGCAATGGATAACCTGGATTTTCAGCACGGTAGCCGCGATTATGAGCGGGAGTATTACGAAGACGTTTTTGGAGGGATCGTCGACGCAGAGGAGAAGGGGGGATAGTAGGAGTGGGAGTCCGTATGCGAGGGCACCGAGTATGAGGAGGTCTCATGCTCCTCCTTATACTAGACATCCTTTGCCGAGATCGAGGAGACCGGTCTCGCCTGTTTGAGGGGAAGGGGGGTTGGTGTGGGGATGCTTTGGATGGAATTTAGCGTGGGATAAGATGGAATGGGATGATAGAATAGTTTGATGTGATAAATTTATTGTATGGAAGGTTAATCTTTTCCGGGTATGAGTGGTTGGTTTCGTTATGTTCGGTTTTTTATTGTAGCTATAAAAGTACTTTTTTCGCGTTTTGTAGTGGACCATTGAAGATTAGATACTCAGCAGAAAAACTTAAATTATATAGCGGCAACAGTGCGAATTCAATTAGATTTATTCGTACTACATACCAAAAAGAGAATAGAAATGCATGTATAACTTCTCAAAGAAAGAACAGTCATTCTACTTTCCTCGTTCGTTCTTGAATTTATTTTTCGTTGTACAATTTCTACAATCGTCGTCAAATAAACACGGTTTGAAGAAAGTTTTTTTTTAAATTAATTCCATCTTTTGAGGATATCAGTATATTGGCCTAATCCAGGGCTATGTAGTGATATAAAAAGTATTTCAAAATTTCCACTCGATGATTCAATATTCGATAAATCATATAATCTCTTTTCCTACGAAAAGATTGATCAATTATATAACCGGAATAACACCTTTATAATATCAATAATTGACTAATATAAATCCCAATCCAATGAGGGAATATTATATCCAGTTATCATCGTTCAATAACATCAAACGAAATCATATAATTACAGAAAGCATTGAATAATATACAAAAGCTTAAACAAAAGCTTTAAAATATTTTGAGCAATTAATTATTTGAGAATTTAAATTGAATCTTGTATACTATTACACTTTTGAACTCCCCTACATCAGAGCCATCGATTTATATTACAAAAAGAAAGATTAGTCAAAATTGCTTTTTTACTAACTTGGCGCCTGCAGGTTTCCAAGCTCTTTTCTTAACACTCTCGCTCTTCGGCTTCAAAAGATCACCCTGGCCCCTCCCTCTCGCCCCTTTCTTTCTCCTTCCCCTCTGAACCCCCTTTCCTTTATCCATCTGAGACCCTGTCCCCCTCGTCACCCTATCACTCAGCTTTGTCTTTCCAGGAACCCAATAATCTCCCTCGGTAACCGTCAACACCGCATTTGGTTCTCTGCCCTGGACCAAATCAATCCTCTCCCGAATCTTTTTAAGTCCCGTCTCCGGATTCTGTGTAAAATTCAAGGAGACCAACATTCCCGAATTGTGACCCAGACGATCTACTTCCCCATCCACGAAGTTCGTTGCTCCAACCGCATCAACATGTGTCCATTTCTGCACAATGGATTTACAGGTTTTAGGAAGTGTAACGCGCATACTATTACGGTACCAGCGAGGAAAATATATAAAACCAAGCATAATCCTATTGTAATCCGACAAATTCGGCATGCCAGCATGCCAGAGACGGAGATCGCGCATGGCGACGGAACCTTTGGGGATAGTGGGTTGGAAGGGAGGGGAATGTTCGGCGCGACGATTGAATGCCGAGGCTTTCACCCAGCCGCGACCATGGCTGACTAGATCTTTGAGATTATAATCGAGGTGAGAGCCGGGCCAGAGTTCGGTGGAGCCATTTTCAGATGATACGTCGTGGAGGTACATGAAAAGTTCGATGCAGGTGGGAAAGTCGTGGTGTTCGTGGTAGGAATCCACATGTACCGCTTGACGAGATTTTGGATCTTTGGCTGGGAGATTGATATTGCTACTTGCAAATACCAGCTGTGGTTTCCCAATTATAGCCTCCATAATTGCTGTGGCATGTTTGTTGGCCCATATATCTTCGACAAGCCACTCTTTGGTTAGAGGAGGACTTATTGAGAAATTGGTCTTCTCGTTTCCATGATTGAAAGCTAGGCCCGGATCTTCCAATTTTTTGGCCCCGTCGGCATTCATTTTCTCGTAGAACCGATCGATAATGTCATGAGGAACGGCATTCTCAAATACGACAACTCCATTTTTATGAAATTCTTCTACTCCAGCTTGTATATTGTCTAAAGTAGTGACTCCAGATTTGAGTTCATCGTCGGATAAGATGATATGTTTGCAAACATGCTTTGGGGGCATATTGAAATATTTGGTATGTTTTAAGTGATCGTAGAGTAAAGTATATGAAATGAAAATGATAACAAAATCTTGATGTTATATTCTCCTCATTGCGGAACTTTATATATTTACTCGAGGCTTGAGCATCAAACAAAGAGGTCTCAACCTTCAAAGGACATGCATAGCAGCGAGCTATAGTCCTTACACCTCGCCATTTCATTGAAAGATCGAGGTAAGCATCACAACAACAAAGAAATTGAGACTCTTGAGCAGAGATAATCTCTGATATCGAATCAGGCCGGTACCAAGCACTTGCTGACTTATTAAGCTTCTTATCTAACAAACTGAGATTGTTCTCGCACTTGTCTTGTGAGAGTCAAATCAATCGCAGAATTGTGGAAATTGTGAAGAAACCACTAATAAATACTGTCTCATATATTTGAAGACATACAAAGCTTCAGACTCTCTTTTTTGTCATCTTCGTAATACCAAGTGATACACCAAGACTGTCGCAGGATTTGTATACATAAATGACTTGGAATCCTAGATTCGAAGTTGGAAAAGAAATGATCATTCTTTACTTGATGATTGATAGTAGTACCGCTAGATCTTTCGAAACGCCAGATGTTGAGCAAAATCTGGGCTTTTGCTTTGTAGTGCAAATATTTCCAGTACATTAGATCTATGCCTCGTGTAGAAATAATGCTGTAATATAAGTTTATAAGTTCCTATAGAGACTTGATACCTTTCTTGGTAAGAAAATATGAGTAGGAGCGAACTAACATTTAGCATTTTCCTAAAATCCGCGGGGGAAAAAGCTAGACCCCACTCACATTACCACACACATCAAATTCTCAAATATATTGTCAAATCACAAAAGACTGTCAGCAATCATCGGCCGGATGGTGTAGTTGGTTATCACGTGTCCTTAACAATTCAAACCTGTCAAATACGGACAAGGTCCTGGGATCGTGCCCCAGTCTGGTCATTTACTTTTTTGCTTTTTCTTTTAGCTTTCCCTCCATTAATCGTGGCTGTTGTTGGGATGCATTTCTTTTGGAGTTCCTGCTGGCGGGTGGAGTGGGCACCCACCATGTATCATCCACATATGACTGACATAAGAAGCCGTACGCACATTCATTCAAACAGTCCAAGAACGAACGCTGGGGAAGAAACATACTTACATTATCACAACAACAATATATTCTGACCTTGATCAGTGTATTTTCTGAAATCAATAACAAGTTAAAATATTTCGAATATTTCTTTCTTCTATTTTAAGTTTCAATTTGAAGTCCTTCGCATTTGATATCGAATATTGAAAAAGAAGGTAAACATGTATCTGGCTAGGTATACTTGTATGCCAGTTTGATATATCCCTTTGATTCTGTTCGCCTGAATGGAAGCACAGTGGAATCATGTAGATTTCTATGGTATTAACAACCTCAATTCCCTTCCACTTCAATACAAAAATAAAACAAGAGATGTAGTGAAGCTGTCATCACCTGCGAGGACTATCTTTAATGCTGTCTTGTGGTGAACATGGCTCACAGTATTCAATCACATAGACGTTCAAAAATAACAGGCATCTGCCAAAATTGAGTACTGAATGAATGTAATTGTATAGTAGGTATATTTCTTTCTATCGCTCTCTGACAAAATAGATATGATACTCGAGAACCTATTGGACGAATATGAACATCAATAGCTCAATTTTGATTCAGCAATAACCATTAGTTTGCAACCATTCAAGAATAACCTCCCTATCTCTTGCCTTGAGAGCTGTTCTACCCTTGATAGTATCACCAATAATCGCTAATGATCGATCATATCCTCTGTTGTCTTTATTCTCAAAGAATTTCTCAATTTCCTTGTTGACATTATCATCACTGAAAGTCGAGAGAGAAAGTTTGATGAATCGATCAAAGACGACCATATTAGCAGACCTGCCAAAAGAGTAAGTGATATTGTGAGATGAAGACGGTATTCACTTTGACGTTTAGTACTTACAATCTTTCTTTGACTGGTTCGAAGTTGTCTTGGATGTATTGCCAAAGTTGGTAACGTGTTTTGGTATTGGCTGCAAGAGCAGCTGCACCTGTATGAACATCTTGCGTTGGAACCTCCTTGAAAAGAAACTCAAAATAATCGGAAATGAGATCTGGAGTTTGAACACGTCCCATTGCACGGAGAACGATTTCTTTGCCGTCAATGGAAGTTGTCTCGCGATACTCTTTCTTCAAAGCGTCATATTCTGATCTGCCACCATATCGAACAGAAAGACCAAAAACGGCAGTTCTAAGACTTGGATGAATGATGGTCTTGTCCTGTCCGCTTATGTATAGATCGAAGCGACGTTTAGCTTCAGCGATAATTCTACATATTATCAGCCATGAAATACGCATTCGACAAGTCCGTCTGAACCTACTCTTTGTGGCCATTAAGACCGGCGCTCAATATCAATTGAGGTCGAAGTTGTGACTTGAGGAAATCTTCATCTGCAGGTTGTTCCCAACCTATCTTTTCCACTGCAGGGCTGACCAATTTCAGCAAGAATGCTTTCAAGCCATTGGAGATTGCATCATCTTCGGAAAACACCGATTTGATAGTGCCAATTGGTCCTAGGATCTTTGTCCAAACGAAGTGATTAGACTCATCGGACAAACCTTGCACTAAAGACAAAAATGCTGGCGTTCCTGCTTGTCCCGAAATAGCAAGTGCACCCGCATCGGCGATTAGACCTAGGAAACAATTAGATACCAGAATGAGATAATGGGGTATGGTCAGGTTTAATAGTCCAGAGAACAATCCAAATCGAAAACCACGATCATCGATTGTAGTCTAATCGTACAAACAGATTCAATATTTCGCGGAATCCGTATACCAGCCTACTGAACAAACTACCAAATTAAGAGATCAAATAGACCCAGGGATCTCTCACTGTTGTGTTGAACTGCAGTCTGGACTATACAATAAAATGAAAAGGTTGATCTAGACGCACCAATTTTATCAGTCAAGCTGAGGCGATTCAATTGTGATCCCAACTTAGCAAGTCTTGCTGGTGGATAATTAACTCGGTAAAACCCTGCAGTATTGGTATTGATCTTGTAGAAAGAATCATCGACATCTCGGACTGTATCCTCCTTTTGTGCAAAAGCAATTTGCTGTGCTCCCTCGGTTCCAGTTTTTCCTTGGAAATCCAAAGGCACCCACCAAGTTGTTTCATCATCTTCGGGTTTTACATCTCCAGTTGAAAGGTAACGACTCTGTTTGATGCTAATTTGTCCAGGCTCCTCTGCAACTGTGAGAACAGGATAGCCCATCTTGGTGATCCATGGATCAATGATAGCTTTCACATCTAGACCAGACGCTTCGGTCAAGGCTGACCATAGATTTTGCGTTGTAGCATTGCCATAAGCATGTGCTTTTAGATAATTCGAGACACCCTTTAAGAAAGTCTCCTGGCCAAGATGTGTGGCCAGCATTCGAATTACCGAGCTACCTTTAAGGTAGCTGATGTGATCGAAGATTTGATCAACATCCAAAGCATCTTTGACAGGTACTTCGATAGGATGCGAGCTGCGTAAGGAGTCCAACTGAAATGCAGTTTGCATACCCTCAGCCACGAATTGATCCCATACACACCAATCAGGATGGAAGTGATCTGTCGCCAACCACCCGACCCAGGTAGCGAAACCTTCGTTAAGCCAAAGCTCACTCCACCAGTCCATAGTAACTAGATTACCAAACCATTGATGGGCAAGTTCGTGCGCAACAACATATGCAATTCTGTTTTTGTATTTTGTATCGGAAGTCTTCTCATCAAATAATACAGCTGTTGTGCGATAGGTAACCTATATCAGTGAGTAAAAACTTCGATTACAAACAAGGATACAGAAGACCAACCAGACCCCAGTTCTCCATACTATCCGGTAGATTGGAAAGTTAGCCAGCGTACTCATAAAACGGCGAGGGTGGGGAAACTAAGGGGGTTGTCATACGCTCCGTGGGACTAGAAGAAACAGTCAGTGAGGAGATCAATAGTAATTTGACCTAGAGGTCATACAGGTGGAAGGAAACTATGAGACTTACGAATTCATGTACCGCAAGCAAATCGGCTTTTGGAAGTGGATAATCAATATCAAAAATCTCAGAAAACAGGTCAATGACCTTGGGTGCGTGATCGAGAGCATATTGTGCTTGACTCTTTAATCCTCTGGTAGTATAGACACGGACAGGGAGTGGCTTTCCGTTATACTTGCGTTTTGTGAAGTCCTCGATGTACTCGAAATCTCCCATTGCCCAGGCTAGGAGATAGGTACTCATAATTGGTGTTCTTTCGAATTCAATAAAGTGATATCCATCCTTAGAATCTCTTGAGCCCTTCTCAGGCATATTGCTCAAAGCAATTTGATCCTTAGAAATTTCCATTTCGAAGTCAAAAGTGGCCTTCAAATTAGGCTCGTCAAAACATGGGAAAGCCCTACGAGCATCAGATGACTCAAATTGAGTGCTATACATGCAATGAAACTCGCCAACCTTAGGAACAGATGCGGCCGGGGCGACTTGAGGTTTGTATTTTGAGTAATAAAAGCCAGCCATATCATTGTTGACAGTTCCTTGAAATTTGATTGCTAGTTTGGCATTTTCGGAAACAGAAAGCTCATCAGGGAAACTCAAAGTTACACGTTGTTTCTTGGTATCATAGGATATCTCACTAGACTTGATAGATTGAGAAGTCTTCCCAGAAGTGAAAGACACCTCTGCTTCATGTAACCCGAGTTGAAAAGCATTCAAAGTGATTTCCTTGGTTGGCTTGACGATTTGGATATCGATTTCAACTGTTCCTTGATAGCTAAAAGCCCCCCCTAACTCGATATCGTAGATGGAAAGTGCATAATGAGAAGGCTTGACTGAATCTGGAAGCACATCTCTGTCAGATGTTGAAGAAGCCATGATGCAATTGGTTCAACGACTGTGGTGGAATCTGGTACTGGATATCAAGAAACGGTCAAACCAGTTGACGTTAAATCGAAGTTCGTGGTTTGAGAGTGTTCTTGAATGGTTGGATGGACTTTGGATGGACTTCTAGTATTTAAAGAAGAAAGAAATGGATAGAAAGCCGAAGGAAGCGTGGATGAAAGTATGAACGGAGTTCAAGTACGGAGTAAATGATAAGTAGCTATATATGGGGAAATTAGTCTGAGTTTTAAGGTTGGCAGGTGCGAGAAGGGACGATACCGCCCACTTGCCTAATTGGGTAGCTCATCCGATCAGAGCTTGGCGGAAGCTTGAAGCCTCAACCAATAAGCGGCAGTAAGTGAGTGGCAAGGCTGTAGAAACTCAAAATATCACAGCACATCATATCATCATATCAATTCGTAATTCCTCTTTACACAATCAAACTCAAGCAAACTTAGCAACAACGGAACATTTTGGCAAGCTCTCTTTCTTGTACAAATAACATCTGCCATCATCGAATCATGGCTACAGGACAGAAACTTTATCCTCGAGCTAATCTCAAGAAGATTGTGAAAGCTCATTCCAAGCGCAATCTCACGAAAAATGTCGATGTATTGGTATGTTTCACGACGCGTCTTGGGCTAAAGGGCCATTCACTGATCCATATGTCACAGATCTTCCTTGATTATATGCTGTTTCTCGAGACGTATGTCACAATAACCGCTATTCTGCGGAGATACTTACCCCAGAATATTGTCTAATTGATTCAGGTTAATGAAGGAAGCTGGTATCAATGCGAAGCAGGCTGGAGAGCGTGGCATTAGTGCCAAAAGTATAAAGAAAGTTACCGAAGTATGTCTAAGTTTCTCACAATTTATACTCATAATAACCATCTTTAATTAGTTATCGCTATCGAAATTCAAGGGATGATGCTCGAGCTCTGGAAGTGGTTGTATAAACGCTGTAGTGAATCCGGTTTCCAAGAAGGTGTGGACATGAAGAGCGGTCCAATCACAGGGGCAATGCGAGATTTCCCAGCGAGAACGTAGTCGCTACGAACAATGAATGGGATGGCAGACGGCATGCGAAGAATATCACAGCATTGATGGTCGTCGAGCATGGGGAAGAAAAAGAATGTATCGGACTGGTTTGCGAGGCTGTGAATCTTAGATACCAGCACTTAACGGAGCTCGGGGCACAAGGCGAGGATGACCGGATGGTAGCAATTCTTTTCAACCATACATCAATCACTTGAGGTTGATCTGGTTATAATACAAATGATGACCATATAAAATCAGAATATAAGATACCTAAACAACCTCAGCTCCATTTTCACAATTCAATATTTTATAATACTTCGATGCGTTGACTCTCTTCTTCTTCTTCTGTTGGGGTCAAAAATTAATTCCACTTCCTTCTTCGACGTTCGCTAAGGCTGACAAGGTTCCGATCCAAACATCTCTCTCCCCCATCATCTTTGAAGCTCATTCACTTTTGATAATTAGTACCAACACTTCCTAAAAATTCCTATCTTACACAAATTCGTTCTCAAACCTGCAATCTCATATCTCTCATCCTCTTGTATTAAAATACTTCGTTTTATTTCTAGACGACGCATTTAATCATTCACCCATAAGCAAGCTTTCACTCTCAAGGTTTCTGTATCACGAAATCAAACATCACGACCACACAGCAAGATAAATTCACAATGGCTGCTTCCATAGTTCAAAATCCAGCTTCCAAGCCAGAGTCTAAGTCTGCAAAGAAAAAGAAGGCCAAGACCGGAGCTGTTGACGTGCAAAAGCCTGCCGCACAAGCAGATGTTGCTGTTACAGAGAAGGCCGCGTCCGCCAATGCTGAAGAAGCCACCAACGGAGATGGAGCATACGAGAGTCCATATATTAAGGAGCTCTATAAGTAAGTTATTCTCTAGAACAATTGAATTAATCCATTGTCGATGTTCTTGTCAATCTTTGGTGGATCGTGAACGCAGCTAACAACTGGTTCTAGGAGTATCCGTAATGTCAACAAGAAGATCGTAAGTCAAGATAACCTACAATTGATTCTTTCTAAACAAAATGCTAACTTCGTATTACATAGACCAACGCCTCCAAAGTTGATAATGTCCTCGCCGAAAACCCTGGCAAGAGCTTGGACGAGTTGGTAGCTACTCGCAAGATCAACGCTGACCAAAAGGCACAAATCTTGAAGAAGCCATTTCTCCAAGCATCTTTAACTCAGCTTGAGGAACAAATCGCACAATATAAGAAGTTCGACCAAGAATACAAGACCAAGCTTCAGGCGGAGAAGACTGAATTCGAGAAGACCTTCAATGAGCGTGCCAGCAGAGAGCTCGAGGAGAAAGTCAAGGCTACTAAGGCGTCTGTTGCCAAGGAGAAGGCTGAGGAACAAGAGAGTAACTTGCTGCTCATTACTAAATTTCTTTGTCTCGCCGCTTTGCGCCGAAGCCCCGAAAATGATCCAGAGCTTGACGAGAACAAGGGAATTGAAGGACTCCTCACTCAAGTATACAGTGGGGACGAGGCTGCTGTAGCTGCCATGACAAAAATTATCCAAGGATCTGATGAAGTCTGTTCATCCGTCAACGGCGAGGAGCTCACCACAACTTGTAAGCGTACTTGTAATTGCAATTGTTACAATCTCACTAACTACTATATTAGTCGCCGACATTAAGGCCATTGCCCTCGCGCTACCAACCACGTCTGTCGTCGAAGCTACTGAGCCTGCAGATGAAGAGACAACCCAAACCGAAGTCACCGAATATCCCATTCAAAGTGACCCAACTATCGCCAATGCCGGTTTGACAGAAATCGATGACCCTGTTACAAGCGCATTGAGCAATGGTCACCAAGCACCAAGCTTTGAGGAAGCTCAAGGAATCCCTCAAAATTCAGCTTTTGGCGAAGGAGGAAATGCTGCAGCTGAGGCAAATTGGGATAACAACAACGATTTGTCTACATCGCAAGAGTGGGTCGAGGTTCCTCGTGAAGCTACTGAGACAGACCTTGGTGTTACTGCTACTCCTGCTGCCGCTTCTAACACTCAAAGCTGGGCCGATGAGCAACCCGATAGTCCTGGTTCGGTAAGTTGATTTCGATCTACAAAATACATCAGAGTATCACTAATGCCTTTTCTTCAGAAGACTCCTACCCCTCCAGTTAGCAACAGTGATGGCTTCCATGAAGTCAGCCGCAACCGTGTCCGTGGAGATCACCGAGGTGGCAGAGGTGGTCGAGGTCGTGGTGGCTTCAGAGGTGATGGATATCGAGGACGTGGGCGTGGTGCTCCTCGTGGAGCTCCTCGTGCCCCAAGAGGCGAGTCATCGTAAATTCACCTTTTGGAAACAGCTCTATGACCTCACAAACTGTGAATTCTTAGAAGCATCAGCTCACGCAACTTGTAACAACCTCATCCTTTCATTCAACTTGTTTCTCGCGGCATGGCATCACACAAAGGCGAAATGGGTAAAGTTTTTCTTGCATCTAATATTTGCAATTGCGAAAACAGCACAATTAAGCATTTGCATGAATCTGTCATGTTCTTGATATTGGCTGGATATGGCATAGGGGTACAACACGATATGGGAGAGCGTCTCGTTTTTTTATGGCATTACATACACAACACACATTTTCTGTATTTTGGCCAACTTGATTTTCCTTTTTGCGCGCTTTTATGCAGGCTGCTTGTTCATACCCGGGGTACCCACACATTAAAAAGTTCGGTTGATTTGGTCTTTGGTTCGCTGGTCTTGGTCTTTTAGGACGGTTGGACTGGGCTGGGCTGGATGAACACAACGGATCGGATCGGATTGAGCTGCGGTCAAATCGCGACGATACAAAATGGAATGATTGATACCTATGATTTGATGATGGTTGCGTATAGGCATATTGAATGAAAAATACGAATACAGAATCATGTGAGAATATGTTTACATTGATGAGTGATCTTCTCGATTGTATATGAATATGCAATGAGGAGTATTACATCGAGCCCGAAGTATCTTTTTGACTCTCATCTCATTTCGGTAAGAAAACTAAGTACTAAGTACTTCCCAACAATGTCACTGCGAAGCATTTCGGACTTGAGGTTGGTTGCTAATACCTGCATAAGTTACCAATCTCGAGATCAGCGTTATGTCCTGTATAGATCTCATTGCCTAATTGTCTGGAACTTTACGTCGTAGTTCGGCGAATCTCTCACCAGTGGCCCACAGGTAGTCTAGGGAATCCATAGGTGATGGGATGAGATGGGAAATATGCGCATGGCATAGATAACTCATGTACTTTATGTTGGACATCTGCTTAGGTATGAGCTGGGCGTTTAAGTCAGGCATTGCGGGATTTGACATGGGAAGAAGAGGGAAGAGGTGGAAGAGGAGATGATGTGGTCTGTATCTGTGGGTGCTGAATATAGGTCTTGGTTAGAGTTTGTTGCTCTCGCTCTTGCGTTTACGGCGGGTTGCTGGATATCTTGGATAACAGGACATAGCCTAGATGGAGTGAGCGGAGGGGTTCGTTTGATGAATGGGTGGGGTGGATGGATTGATGAAATATCAGTGGGGTGTCATCTTGTTGAGTGTATGCTTGTGGTAAATCTTTCGAGCCATATGTTTATCCTGTCTTTGTGATTACTGTTGGGTGTATGGGGTAATACTGAGATTGCGCTGCCATTTGTCTAATCGAATCAGCATTTCGATTATAATTAGTAGTCTGCCGCCTTACTAGTCCATCGATCAGACGGAGTCACCAAAGCATTGGATAAAGCTGCTTCGTCTACATTGCATCCGTGATGCTCGTGAATGTGAATGGGAAAACCCGATCAAATCGATCATTGAAGTGTGAGTCGTTTCTGAGGTGTGGGGCTGAGATAAGATAGCCTAGCAACAGTGATAAAAAGGGTGCGAACACTTGAAAATTTCAACACCACCGTCATACTTTGCAGCCCTTGAATGGAGCTCGCTTCATATTGAAGTCGAAGTGCTTCTCAAGCCCAGCTTCGTAGGAGTCGATTGGAATAGGCCACGAATTAGTGTCAAGTCACTTGTATGCTGCCGAGCATTCTGAATTGTGAGCTTGTCATCCATTTCTTGTGTAGTTTTACGTTTGCACACCTAGCTGCATCATTATTACGTTTCCTCCGGCGATTCCATTGGCCATACAAACAGAAGTGTCGAAGTCCCGTTACAATTAAGATGGCGTTGATACCTCGGACGAATATGTCCAGGGCTACATGCCGGTAGATTAGGGTTGGCATTCAAATTCTTCGACAACACATCTGTTAGAGATGTTCCGAGATCATGCACGACCGGCTGTGGCGATATGATTTCAATCAGTGAGACACTATCTCTCCTCAGATCTGCTAGGATGTCATGGGGAAACGGATAAGATGCGCTTAGGTTAGGTGGAGATGCAAAGGTGTTACCGCTTAGCCACTCGGCCCTACGCCTTATGGAAGCTTAATTTGAAGAAGATGGTATTTGGCTGGATGCAAGTTCGATGACAGAGATTTCACTAGTACAGGGGTAATCTTCCTATCGGGTACTTATCGAAGTATCTCAATGAGTCCATGTTGAGATCCACGTCATATCAACTTTTCAGAATTATGTATCGTGTATTACAGAATTCACATCGACAAATCAATAATGACTTTAGACTTGAGAGATGTATGTCGTATCATTCTTTATCGCACTTGACTTGATTGATATGGGACGAACCGTACACAGGTGCACAAATAGATCAAGCTCCGAAATGTACAGTACAAAACGATGAGACTATCGTAGGTAAAAGATAAACTTCTCAGCCCTATGTGATGATGAAATCCAATTCTATTTGGATAAGTTGAGATGATGATGATCATCTTACAGGAAGGGGTGAACTGTGCACTGCATGAGATAATCCTGACCACCGGATCCCAAAAATCGTGATAAAAACCACCAATCTGTAACAATGATAATGATAACAATAAACCGAGTAATAAAAAAATCACGAAGATTAGGAAGCAAGAGCCAAGGGGGAGGAAGGGGGGAAAGAGGACAAATTGCAAAAACAAAAAAACAATGAGCAGAATATTCAACAATTGTAATACTTGTGCCTGTCAAAGTGGTGTGTTTATAAGTTATTCGTATCTCCTTATCTCATACAAAGGGAAGAATACCGATACCAATACCGCCATCTCCATATACTTGGATTGCTCCTAATTGTTGGTGCTCCCTCCCATCTCCTCCCACGGAGTAATCTGTATCTTTGTTGACACAGGTGTATAGGAAGAATATAGATTGGATTATCATCATGTGATGTAATATAGAATAAATCCAAGTTACCTTTTATTATTATTGTTATTTGATATAACGATAGAAAATATTGAGAAGAATGATTCGAGTATGGAAAGACTGACTGATGGATGTAATCTTACAAAGTAAAAGGATCAAAGTAATCTTGGTGAACCATTTTTTTTGGTCTTTTATCAAAGATGGAGAGGTCCACCAGGTCCGCTGTTCTAGAAATGGGAATGGGAACTGGGAACCGAAAGAAGATACGCTAAATTGGATAAAGGTTAGTTCATATCGGCAAGTAGGAGAATCATTCGAGGGAAATCGCACCTCAATAAATCATCCTGTCTTGTTTCATTCAGCAGTCCGTACGAAATACAGCATAATTCGACAATCACCTGCGACAATTAATCAACAAAGTTTATCAACGACGATATCAGAGTTGATTTTATTTTTAATAGGATAAAGCTGCCAATTGTTTCTTTCCACATTCGCCAAGATTCAATCCATTCTTTTCCAGAGCGCGCATCATTCTTTAACCCCCCCCCCTCCACAATTCGACGACCTTCACCTACTTCAAGAATTCACGATTTAATTATACAACTACACCACGCACAACAAAATCGCATGGTCGATCGCATGTGAGCCTACAAGATGTCGACTGCTCCCGATCAGGTAGTTGTTCCCAGCGAGGGCGAGCAATCTGCAATTCCGCAGGGTCTTGCTTCGCCACCAGAAAGCAACAACACAATCAGGACCGATCCTTCAAGCGACTCAGAATTATCAGATCTCGAGTTCGCAGCAGACGAACCAATTGAACCAGAACATTGGGAGGATGATGGCAGAGTTCCTGTTTTTATGCCGACCATGGCTCAATTCAAGGACTTTAATCTCTTCGTAAGTCGACAATCTTCCTGAAGTTCGTTTGGGGTGTATTGTATGCTAATGCGACGATAATTAGATGGATAAGGTCAACAAATATGGCATGAAATCTGGTATTGTCAAGGTTATTCCGCCTCCCGAATGGAAAGCTGCCCTTCCACCGCTCGACGATGCTATCAAAACGATTAGAGTAAAGGATCCGATTAAACAAGATATCATGGGTCAGAGCGGAACATACCGGCAAGCTAACATTCTTCATCAACGTTCTTACAACCTTCCGCAATGGCGGCAGTTATGCGATCAAAGCGAACATCAACCTCCGGCCAAGAGAGGTGAAAGGAGAGCCAATGTTGAAAAGGTCAAAGCTACAACAAGAGCCAAAGCTTCAGCACCGGGAGGAAAACGCAAGCCAGGCCGTCCGTCCAGACTTAAGACAAATGCTACTGTCGATTCAGAAGATGGAACTCCGGATCGCTTACCAACTCCAATATCTCCGAAAACCGAAGGCTATTCATCGTCAGTCAAGCAAGAAGCAAATGAGGATGATACCTCCGTCAAATCAAAGGGAGGGAGGCAGCCTAAAGCCATATCTGTTTCTTCTCGTCGGAAGAACAACCGCCGTGGTGAAGCAGGCGTAGTAGATGAAGCCGCGTTCGAGAATTTCAAATACGAGTTAGAGGGTGAAGATTACTCGGCAGAGCGATGTGAAGAATTGGAACGACACTATTGGCGTACCCTCACATATGCCCCACCACTTTATGGAGCGGATATGATGGGATCATTGTTCGATGATAGAACGACTGAATGGAACCTTGGAAAGCTACCCAATATACTTGATCATCTGGGTGGGCAGATTCCCGGCGTCAATACCGCATATCTGTACTTGGGCATGTGGAAAGCTACATTTGCCTGGCACTTGGAGGACGTAGACCTTTACAGTATCAATTATCTTCACTTTGGCGCGCCGAAGCAATGGTATAGTATCTCTCAAGGGGACGCACGACGATTTGAGGCTGCGATGAAAAACATCTGGCCAGCTGATGCCAAAGCTTGCAGCGAGTTTCTGCGCCACAAAACATTTTTGATATCACCTCAGCACTTGTTGTCAAACTATAACATTAAGGTCAACAAAATTGTCCACAGACCAGGAGAATTCGTGATTACTTTCCCGTACGGATATCATTCTGGATACAATCTCGGGTACAACTGCGCGGAGGCTGTTAACTTTGGTCTACCATCATGGCTTGAATATGGAAAGGTGGCTAAGAAATGTGACTGTGATCAAGCTCAAGATAGCGTTTGGATCAATGTTCGGGATTTAGAGCGCAAGATGAATGGTGAAGAGACTGGATATGAAACCGACTTCGACGAGGAGGAGGAAGAGGACGAGGACGAAAATGAAGCGACAGACCTCCCTACTCCCCCCGACAGCAGCGGTGACGCAAAGGTCAAGACCAAAACCCAACGCAAGAGAAAGCGCGTTAAGGGTGAGTCAGACGAACAGCAAAATGTGAAGAGAATTCGGATGCGCATCAAAGCACCGGTCCACGAACCTTGTGTCTTGTGTCCCAACGATATTCCCTCAGAGCCTCTACTTCCGACCGAGGATGGTAAACAGGCGCATCGTATGT
The DNA here is from genome assembly GCA_038090695.1 of Sclerotinia spermophila. Taxonomy (NCBI): domain Eukaryota; kingdom Fungi; phylum Ascomycota; class Leotiomycetes; order Helotiales; family Sclerotiniaceae; genus Sclerotinia; species Sclerotinia spermophila. The sequence continues at coordinate 21,622 of JBBMOJ010000310.1, read as the reverse complement.
GTGCTCAGTACATTCCGGAAACGATTGTTGAAGAAGCAGACCAGAAGGAAGTGGTCACGGGCATCAAGGAGATTTCCAAAGCTCGATTTGACCTCAAGTGTAATTATTGCCGTTCGAAGAAAGGTGCATGTTTCCAATGCTCGAAGAAGAAGTGTACAAGAGCATACCATGCGACGTGCGCAGCAGCAGCAGGCGTCTTTGTTGAGCAAGGTGAAATTCCAGTGTTTGGAGAGGATGGTACCGAGTATAAAGAATGGGGCATTGAATTTAGTTGCCGCTTCCACCGCGTCAAACGGGATAAGAGGCTGGACAGCGAGTCCCTCGAGGAAGATGGTCGTATTCGCAATGGTTCCAAAGAGCTGAAAGTCGGCGAAGTCTGCCAAATGCAGTTCTACAAGGGCGACATTTTCGCAGGTACCATCATCGAGAACCGGAAAGATGAGGAGACAGTGCTTGTTGATATCCTGCCACGCGGGTTCGTAGAAACCTTTTACCCTTGTATGATGATCTTGCTAACTCCTTTACTAGTGATCGTGTTGAAGTCGAGTATAAATGGATTCTCATCCCTGACGCATCGTTCTTCACTCTTGCTAAGCCATCCGAGAAGGCAATCCCTATGCCAAAGTCCCGTATCGAGGCAGCGTCACTCAACACAACAAAACGTCAAGTTGATGGTATTCCAAGAGCTGAATATCCATTTGTCGAAGGCTTCACGTGGGCAGAGTTTAATACAGAGAGTATTGCTCGCAATGCGGCACAGGTCAAATTGGATTTGAGTAAAGAAAACCAAGTTTGGTATTATCTTGGAAGGAACTCTACAGAGGCTAGGGCACAATTTACGGAAGACCTGAAGATGCAGAGACACAATCCTAAAGGCCATTTCCTTGATACAATTCCCAAACCGGCGACAGCTGCGCCACGTACATCTTACGCAGCCTCATATCCTACATCCTCGAACAAACCTTTCGCAAGCGCGACAAAGATTCCCACCACTAGCACTTCCAATATGGGCCCAGGGGTACAGGCAACGCAGAAAATGGCCGCTATCAAAATTGTACACCAACCAGCATCATCTTCTGCAACCCCCGTGCCTTTTGTTGCGAGGTCAGAGAAACCATACGTGTACAAGCCGCGTAAATCCGAAGATGGTTATCACAGTGGTTTGATTGACGCGCAATCATACCAATCTCAGCAAGCTTTCTTGCGACAATCCGCGGCTTCTAGGCCCGTCCAAGTGCCTGCAGTTGGTCTCAACTTTGGTACTGATCCTAGGTTTCAAAACAACCCGGCTTCTCCTGCGCCTTCTTCCACGACTCTCTCCGCAAGTTCTTCTACAACTCCGTCTGCGATCGTTCCCCCTAGAGCCACTTATACGCCAAAGACTAGCTATGCTCCTCAAGTTAGTTATCCCCCACAAGTCAATTATGCTCCACAAGTTAAATATGCTCCACCACGCCAGTCTCATCAAGCAGCTACACCACGTCAGCCCCAGGCAACTGCTAGCCCTCTGGCCCCACCAAATACGAATTACCGACCAACCCAGTCGTTAGCGAAAGGAAACAACCCATTTAGCAGCAGAGCAGCTGCCCCTAAAATTGGAAATGTTTTTGCGAAGTATCTCTACTTGCAAATCGAGCACAACCGCTCACCCATGGAATATAAGAGTCCTTACAGAGAAGGTGGAGGTTTCATGAATGGATACCAAGGTAACTGGACAGAGCATCTCAAGAAGACTCTATTTGCAAAATCAGGATCATCTGCATCATCTGCAGCATCACCCCCAACCTCAATTTCTTCCTACACTGGGGGTGCTGGCAGGAAAACATCCTATCCTACTTCCTATACCCCGCAATCTTCCCGCGGCTCTCATTCCTCCAGTGGGTCCCAAATATATTCTCCGGTAACCTCATCTGCAATACCAAGCTATGCTTCACCTTCCATACCTAGACAGGAGCAAACGCCAAAGCCGTATGATATGAATCAATGGGAGAGGAAAGATTCACCGTTGCACCCAGCTATTCGGAAGGAGTACAGTTCGATGTTCCACAATCACCACGTACCGCAGCCACGAGACCAACAACAAATTCCTCAGCAGCAAAGCCATCAGCAGCACAATCACGAAACTCACGGTTCCACTCAATATCAAAATTCATTCCACCCTCCGTATGGTGGTCAAGGCTCTCCGTCACAATATGGACTCGCGTCTCCAGCGCCAAAAACAATTGAGTCCAAGCAAACTGAGCAAATTCAGGAACCTCAAGGGTTCCAGCAACTCCTACCTCCGCAATCTCAATCCCAGCCTCAAGTGGTACAGGAGACTGGTCATGATACATCTTCACAGTCTCGACCAGTTGTGAAATCCACCGTTATTACACCTCCTCCGACGCAGCGAGAACCCAGTCAGCAAGCGGTCGACCCTTCGCATCAGTCTCAGGTCCCGCCTCAACCACTCCAGCAGGAGGCGAAACCTATCTACCCTCATCAGCAATACTTCCAGGACCTTAATGCTTTGCAGGTACAGCCACAAGCTTTTGCTCCTCCTCCGCAAACACACGACTTACCAGATGTGCCTATTGACTCGGAATCTTTGATTGAGGACATGCTCAAGAATTTGAGAAAGGTCACGACGAGCACGAACAAGTAAGAGGTTTTTATCTTGAGAAGGGGGGTTTTTAATTTTAATTTGGAGACATCCCATCCAAAGAAGCTGAAGGGGGTGTAATGTGGTAGAAATTTCGGTGTGCATTGATGTGTTTAATGATTCATGGGGGCGTACATAATACCATATCCTGAGATGAGAATGACTTGCCTGGCGTTTAAGGATACTTGGGGCACTTGGGACAGAGGGGTGATTTGGTGTTTGGGTTCTCGTCCGGGTTTGTTCATGTTATAGTTCTTTCAATTCTTTCAACTTAGTTCATGAATTCTATCAGATTCTCGTTCAATGCAGTGTCTGCACATGGACATGATTTTCTCTCTCATCTCTCTGAGCATACAGATCAATATTCACAAACTTTAATAATGTTAGTGAGACTTACTGGCTGGCTAGTAAGCATTATTATTCTCTTTCACACTCGTTGCTGAGTTCCTGATGTAGGAGCGAAGTCAAATAAAGCGTAGCAAAGCATAGTGGAACAGGCAGGCAACATTAACATGTCAATTTAAAACAAAAGGGGATGAAGGGCACACAAGAGGATGGGGAATTTGAGGTAAAAGTGTACACTAGTTTACGCAGGTTATAGAATGCAATGATAACGTTCCGTATGTCATAATTACAATACTCGATATTTGAATATTTTAATGATGTATAATTGATAGGATTTGATTTGGCTCGATGATCTTTTGGCAAGTGATAATCTTGATTGTTATAATTAATTATATTAATACTTACATAGTTACATATGTAGATAAAAATATGTTTTGATTAATTTTATTATCATTATAACTTATATTATGGTTCATTGACGAATGTGTTATACATCCATCTATGTACCTCAATCCTACCCCAAGAGTCAAGTCAATCTTGCTAGCGAGCGAGCCTCTCCCACACGGCCCTCTTATCAATACGAGGTGTACAACAGGGTCCTTTGTCCCATGGAGGGCCCCCAGATACTAATAAATGGTTCCATTGAATACCTGGATTGCCTTCATCTTAATTACAAATTATCCAATGATATGAAGAATATAGTCTCGGGACGGCATCTTTCCGTTTTCTCGTAGTCGAGGGCGGAGTCTAATCCGTTGACCCCGCATAGATCTCGCACTAGCATTGACACGGGACCTGTATATCTTTCTACCTAGCGTGTCTAACTAAGTCACACATCACTGCACCAAAGTTCTGAAACAGAGGACAGATGGGTGAGTACAGGAAAACCAGAATGATACGCTTGTGCTAGCGTTTGAGTCGGACAGATGGGGGAACACGGAAGGTAGGGATAGTGCTGGAGATAAAGGTGCAGCACAGCTATGCACTAGGAGATAGATCATGCTATCGAAACCTTGAAAGATAGCGGGCATCGGTTATGAATTACCTGCCCAGGTAAAGCGAAATGAGGGGAAGTGGGAATCCTCAGCTCTGTCATGTATCATGCTTGGGAAAGAGCGATATGCAAATAGTAACCGTGGGTTGGCGTAGCACGGGGAAGAGTTAAGGGGTGAGGGGTGACATGTGCTATGTGAGTTATCATGGGGAAGTATATAAGGTACTTGTCCTTCCCCATTTGTTTAACGATGATTTCGAATTGTTCTACAAGGAAGGAATAGACCAAATAGTGTTCTTTTCTGGGGTTTCAATCTGAAGAACCTGAGATTTTCTATATATTACAAGATCATTCACCCCGCCACCGGCCTATCGAAATAACCTACTTAGCACTTTACAATCCTTCTCTAAGCATCACATATAATCCCAGATACCCATCATCCACTCCTTCAAGATGGCACCTATAGCCCCCCAAACTGTCGACATTATCTTCGCCGGCGGCGGCACAGCTGCCTGTGTCTGCGCTGGTCGTCTAGCCAAAGCAAATCCAGATCTACGAATCCTGCTTATCGAAGGCGGCAAGAACAATTTTGAGGATCCAAGTATTGTAACTCCGGCCGTTTATTTGTCTCATTTGGCACCAGAAAGTAAAACAGCTTTGGTATGTTATTTCGTTTCTATTCTGTTTTTGGGAGCCGGGGAAGCAAGAAGGATTACGATGATACATACATAATATACATATACTGACATAAAATAGTTTTACAAAGGCCAACCCTCCCCCCATCTCAACAATCGCTCTCCCATTATCCCAGCTGGCGGCCTTCTCGGTGGCGGCTCCTCCATAAATTTCATGATGTATACCAGAGCCCAATCAATCGATTTCGATTCTTGGAATACAGAAGGATGGACGGGGAAAGAGATGCTCGAAATGTGTAAGAAATTGGAGACATATCATCCGAGCGGCAAAGGATTCGACAAAGAGAAACATGGATATGAGGGACCTGTACATGTGGGTGATGGTGGATATAGGGGAAAGAGTGCGGACGCTTTTATGGAAACGGTGAAGGGGATGGGATATAAGGAGATTGTGGATTTGCAGGACGGAGAGGAGTGTGGTGGGTTCAGTGTAAGTTCTCTTTGCATTTTGTTATACTATTTCGATTTCAATTCCGCGCCTCCTCCCCCTTCTCCTTCAAGATACTGACATTACTTCCTTCCATAGAGATGGCACCGCTACGTCTCTCCCACCGGCCATCGCCAAGACGCAGCACACACTTACATCCACCCACTCCTCCAGTCATCTTCATACCCAAATCTTAAGATCCTTCCCGAATCAAAAGTCGTACGCGTGCTTTTTGATTCCTCCACACCTCCTCGAGCAACAGGTGTAGAATATATACCCAATGAAAACCATCAACCCTTTGTTGCACTCAGTAAAGCAATTCCACATACAGTCACAGCGGAGAAATTAGTGGTTGTGAGTGCAGGAGCCTTGGGGACACCACAAATCTTGGAGAGGAGTGGAGTAGGTAGGAGAGAGGTGCTTGAGAGATGTGGAGTAGAGATCGTAAATGAATTAGACGGGGTCGGCGAGGCATACCAGGGTGAGTAGATCTTATTTATTTCCGCGATTCCATGAGGAATGGCAACTGACTGTAATTCGTGAATAGATCATCATTTACTTTTGTACCCCTACAAAACATCACTTGATGAATCTGAAACCATCGATAACATCTTAAGCGGAAGGAAAGATTTTGTAAAAGCACTTGAAGCCAAAGATCCTCAATTGGGCTGGAATGCAGTTGGTAAGTTCTATAACTTCACGCCTTCTCCTCCAAAGCTAACACAACCTCTCAGATGTATGCAGTAAGCTCCGCCCCTCCGACTCCGAAATTCAAGCTCTCGGTCCCGACTTCGTCGCAGACTGGGACCGAGACTTCGCTCCCTATCCCACAAAGCCTCTCATGCTCTGCGGTGTCGTAAACGCCTTTCTAGCAGATCCATCGCTTGTCGATCCAGGCCAATACGTAACTATGGGTACCTACACCGCGTACCCCTATTCGCGCGGTTCCATCCACATCACGTCTGCCACCGAAGTACAAAATGGCTATGAATTTGACGCGGGCTTTCTAAGTCACCCCAGCGATTTGAAAAAACAGCTTTGGGCATATAAAATGCAACGGGAAATATGTAGACGACTCCCCTATTTCCGCGGGGAATTGGAACTCGGACACCCGAAATTCTCAAAGGGGTCTGCTGCTAGATTATCTAATGGGGCAATCGAGGGGGAAATAAAGGATATCGAATATAGTGCAGAAGATGATGCACTCATTGAAGATTGGATTAGAGATAATCTAAATACGACATGGCACTCGTTAGGAACATGTGCGATGAAGCCGAAAGAAAACGGGGGAGTGGTCGATAAGTATTTAAACGTGTATGGCACGGAGGGATTGAAGATTTGTGATTTAAGTATGGTTCCGGAGAATGTGGGGGCAAATACCAATAACACGGCTTTGGCAGTGGGGGAGAAAGCCGCGGTTATTATTGGGAAGGAGTTGGGGATGGAGGTTTAAAGTTTGAAGTTTAAAGAATGAATGTGCGGGGGAATCAGGAGTCGAAATGGATTTGGGAGCGTGTGTAAAATTGCATGGCACTTGCTTCATTTCATGGCTTTTTTTATCATGATTCATGAATATTGCGCTATGAATTAAATTAATTAATTCAAGTAGATGAAATACTACTTATATCCTTTACCTAATGTATCCGGGCGTGGTCAAAAGACTATCACTCTATAAGTTTCACTCTCGAGAATTCCACAATCCTATGAGTGAAGAAACTCCAGAATCTCATCTCGAAGCTGTATATACATACATACATACATACAACCAAAACCAAATAGCACGCCACGAGCCAGTCTCCCCACAGACACTTATCTATCGGGCACCAATCATAAACTCGCCCCTTTGCCTTCCTGCACACAGTACCTGTGCAAGTGCAAGCACCCCCTTAAACTGTGCCGAACACAGCAAGGCGCTTCGGCATTGTGCATCCATACCACTCTCTCCCTCGAAACTTGAAACAAACTTATTTGCTCTCAGTCAAACTTAACCTGAGCACCGAGCTATGGTTGAGATCACATCACATTTTCACATCACATCACTTCACATCACCTCAAAATCAAGATCCAGATAAAACCCACATATCATGCATACAATACAAAGTCCATATCTCGCGGAAAAAGTCTCGAATATTGCCTTGCCTGTCATAATAAAATGTAAAAAGAATCTCGATACCATCAATAAGTAGCGTCGGAAAATAAGGTTCAGACCCCCAAAAAGGAAAACCGCGCATCAATAAAAAGGAAATAAAAACAATGACAAGATCCATTCCCCGAAATTCCTCCCATTTCACGCCAAATGTGTCACAACTGGGTTATGTTTCCCTCCGTCCATCAGCCATTACAGTTATCTATTTCCCCTCTTCCTTCCTTAGCGTCAATGGTGCAAAGATTTGCTATGTGATTTTGCTGCGATGCTTTGCTAGCGGAGGCAGCGAAAGACAGACGAAATACAGAGGCCGATCCAAGGGACCATCAGTCTAATGCGGATAAATGAGAAAAGGGAAGTAAGAAGTTCGTGATGTTCTAGGCTCATCAATAACCTAGATTAAGTGCGACCGATCGACAAACAGCATCATCTAACAACATCCACCACCAGACCCCGATTGTACCCCTTGACCCTGTCCGACCTGTACCGCTGGCTTGTTGTTTGCGGTAGTTGTGCCAATTCTTTCCTTGATTTGGCGGGCCATGGTCAAGAAAGCTTGCTCGACGTTGCTAGCATTCTTGGCAGAAGTCTCGAGGAATGGGATGCCGAGACTGTCGGCAAATTCCTAATACGATGCATGTTAGTCGCAATCTTTTTGAAACGCAGGAGGAGCCTGATCAAGGGTTTCAGGTGAATGAGCCCATTTAATAATATTTACCTTTGCGACGGTGTAGTCGACAACCTTCTTGTCCGCCATATCGCTCTTGTTGCCTACAAGCAACTTGTTGACGCCTTCTGTTGCGTATCTGTCGATTTCTTGAAGCCATTGCTTGACGTTGTTGAAGGAATCCATGTCGGTCACATCGTAAACGACGCAGATACCGTGTGCACCTCGGTAATACGAGGATGTGATGGTACGGAAACGCTCTTGTCCAGCAGTGTCCCACTACGAAGTAAAACTATCAGCACAATATTTCCACGATATTTTCTTTCGGGTTCCCCTTACGATTTGTAATTTGACGGTCTTGCCGTCCAACTCGATCGTGCGGATTTTCTACCTCGCCATCAGCAAACAATACTCTGCAACTCAGGAACTGCAACACCCACGAAGTCGACACCGATAGTCGAGATGTAACTCTCAGTGTATGTGTCGTCTGCGAATCGCAATAACAGACATGACTTTCCTACACCGGAATCACCGATAAGGAGGAGCTTGAAAAGGTAATCGTATCTATTAGGTTCGTCAGTCGTAGTCCGTTCAGGGTATACATGTTGACGTAGACCAGTCGAATATATTCTGTGCGGTGATAATGACATGTTCGTGATGAGGGGTATGTATATTGTACTCTGCAAATAGAATAATCAGTATTGCGTCTCTGGAGAATAATGTAGATGGTGGTTTCTTTGAAGGTGATGAAAGGATGATGTTTGATCTGAGGGGTTTCAACTTACTACTCAGGATTCATATTTGCGGTTGGTTGTTCAAAGGTATATGGTTTTGTGTAAACTTTGTATGATACCTCTTGGTTATCCTTTTCGATGTCTTATGGTTGTAAGTTGTAGAATAAGATATCGCAACTCTTGGGAACCTCAACTGTGTTTAAGGTGCAGAGGCGGTCCACGGGCGTTAGACGAGTATCACGTGAATCAGAATTAGCTGGGATTATTTGGCCTGGGGTGGTTGGTACTTGGGTGTAATTATGTAAGGTTACAGATGTTACCGTAATATATATATATATGGAGGAGGCGTTTGCAGGGTGAATGTCTCTGATTTATATCTTTTTTAATCTTATATGCACAAATAAAACTTAGAATTGAATAGGTAATCTTTTACTACATTCTCTATAAATGTATTGTATTGTTATATATGTCTTGGGTACTTGGATGTATTTATGGTTATGAACTTTCTCATATAATAATAAAACAGTTTGAATGATTCAAACTAATAAATATGGTGAATGTGATTCTTGTCTTGTTTTCTTGTATTTCTTGTGATTCTTTCAAACTCCTGATCAACTGACCCCCTTGACCGCTTTGTATCTATCTATCTAATCGGCAATCAGCAGCTTGTAAGGCCGATCGATAACGCTTGAATATCACTGGATGATGGAATGAATGGTTATGGATATCCAAAAAGAATGTTGGAGAAATCAATTGTCATGATGATGGATAGATACAATTCTTCCTTGTTTTCTCTAATCTGTTGATGTATTAATGTCTTTGCATATGAATCTTATCCTTCCAAGCTCATGTCGAAACCTCACAATCTCCTGAGCCTTACTAGAAGACGGGCCTTGAAGCTCTCCTCTACTTCTTCAACATGCCAAACGAAGCTTGCCACTACATATACATTTCAGAAAAGTCCTCGATGTCTAGCAACCGTTAGCGCAGGACCTAAGGTCCTACCCGATGTATGGTTCACTGGGTCAAACCCTCGGAATGAGGATTTACCTCCAAATCTCAAAAATTCGGATAAACCTCCCCATAATGAGAGAACAGTCAAACTTGGCAAAAGCAAGCAGCTTTCCCTCCCCCGCTTCCCCCTCAACTCATTCACCCACTAATAAACAACATACTAACAATTTTTAGCTCTCCGCATTCTCCAAGAACGTCTTCCTACCCTCCTCCAGTCTCCACTTCCCCAAGAGATTCTCTCCCCGCAAATAACCCTCCACCTCTTTCCCTCCACGCACCCTCATCTCCCCACCGTCTCCGGCCGCGTCGCATATTCCGCCGCTCTCTGGACATCTCCTATTGCCTGGGGTCGCGTTCCCATCGTCGGAAATGTGAAGCTCGAAATCCTTTCAGAGCGAATGAGCCAATCATCTTCATCTAGAGGAACAGCTCGCGAACAATTAATCGTGCGATGGAAGACCATTGGCAAGACGAAGAATAAAGGGACAGGTGGGTTTTATAAAGGGATTGGTGCGAGAGAGAATGTGGATAAGATTACGGAGTGGTTGGGGGGTGGAAGTGGTGAGGATGATAGTAAGGAGTTTACTGGACTTTTCCTCTTTGAATTTGATGAGGAGGGGAGGATCTGGTCGCACACTATTGAGCATGCACAAGAAGGAGGAAACTGGGAGAAGGGTGTTGGAGCTAAAGTCGTTGGGTTGACGGACTGGCTTTTGGGAGGGATGAAGAACGGCAGAGGTGATGAGGGGGCTCCTTGTCCAGCCTTTTGGGTGCATGGTCAAGATTTGGGGAGGCGATGAGAAGATGAAGAACGAATTGTATCATATATGGGATGAAAATGGGTGACATGGGACGTAAATTGATTTAGCGTTTTGGTGTTCGGATTAAAAGAGACATTTGGGGCCTTGTAAAATCACTGGACATAAACACCTCTCAATGAAGTAATGAAACAAATACCGAAACTCCCAAACTTTAAGCCGTGAGTTCGTTGAGTTTGCTTGATGATTTAGATAGGTCAGAGGTAATCCGTGTTATATGCAGAATGGGTTTGATCTTCTATGTAATGGGCCAGCATCCATATGATGGACGATTCAAGCTACTCCCTTCTCAATATTACCATCTGTTTCATCCTTCTTTCCCATTCAATTTTGCCGGCTAAACAGAACTGAAGAATCCTGTGCAAAACTATCAAAGTCTTCTTCGCTAAACATGTACAGATACATTACAAAGCCAGCCGCACAAGCTAACTCCTATTTGCATTGCTTCTCAAATGCTTCCAGAAGAACCTACAGTCAATATTCGTTAGCCACTTCGTAATCAAAATTGTAATCAAATCTATATCCTACTTACCGAGAACTCATGATCATCCATCGAGCCAAAGATGGGACTCTTTCCTAACTTCATCGCCGTCACTCTCGGGGTAGAGATACCAAAAGCTACTCTAGCAAGGAACCGCGGATCGTCGCGCTCTACTATCGTTTTGAGGATGTTATTGAAAGCCATACTATTGAAGGGAACAGGGGGAGGAAGTTGTATCTCAACGGGCTTATGTGTTAAGCACCATTGACAATGACCGCATTCTTCCTTCCCGTCAGGCAGGTCATCGCCAAAATGTTGAGCCAGTTTCTTGGAAAAACAAGCGTTGCCGGTAATAAGTTGTAAGATTTTCTCCGAACGCTCTAGAGCTTGATTTTCACGTTTTTCCATGCTGCTGTAAATTGCCTTTGCGATTGTCTCAATTTCGGTTGTAGTCTTGGGGAGAGATTTGGTGACTTTGTAAACATTTAGGACCTGACTTGCTTTCAATTCTAAAATCCCTTCGGCGTTCCATTCGTTAAGCTTGCCAATGATCTCATTTCTTCCGATGTTATAACGGCGAGCTGCAGCATCCACATCGATGTGATGGAGTTTAGCTTTTTTCTCACCACAGGCTGCGATCGCTGCTCCTGCTGGACTTCGATCCGACTTGATTTTGGCACGATACATGTAATCTTCCGCAATATACGAATATTTTTGGTAGAGTGGTGTAGTAGCACGGATAAGGCCATGGTTCAGCTCTAATTGTGCATATATACCGCCCAAGACTGTAGGACGAATATCGAATTCTTTCGTTTGATCAGAGTGCGAAGTGTGAATTTCACCCCCAATTGGAAGCTTTCTCGCCGTTGAATCAAATATGTCGTTTAGTAGGCCACGAATAGACGCCAGAGACGGTAGGTCACCTCGTGCAAATAATTCACGGAAATGAAGATCCTCGCCGCATACGAAGAAGAAACAGTTGGAGGGTTTCCCATCTCGCCCACTTCTTCCAATTTCCTGACCTATGTATGAATTAGCATGAAGATTCTTAGAGTCTGCGATCATCAAGTAATTCGGCAAAGTTGCTAGTTCAAAACTGAGTGGGGCAAGAAAGGGTGGCTCATGGTAAACTCTGTGAGTAAATTTGAGCACAGTAGAGACCCAGACGCACTGGTTGGGGTAGTGAAAGTTGGAAGATCAATAACGAAAGATACTAACTATAAGACTCCAGACTTTGAGGGACACTGAAATGGATCACATTGCGAATAGAACCCTTGTCAATTCCCATACCAAAGGCAATCGTTGCGACCATAATCATATCATTGCTTCTCATAAATTCGTCCTGCAGCTTTGTCTTCGCCTCAGTCGTCATTCCTGCGTGGAATGCCTTAGCTTTGAAGCCCGCCTCTACCAACACATGTGCGAGATTCTCCGTTTGTTTTTGCAAAGTAACATAGATAATAGTTGAGCCTTTGTGCTTTCGTAAAAAAGCTTCGAGCTTGGGCAGCATAGTGACCTTCCTGTCTCCTGACTCGGCCAATAAATGCAGATTAGGTCGATAGGTGGAGGTTCGAAAAAGTCCAGAATTTTTGATCTTGAATGCATCGCAGATATCTTGCGCAACACGGGGTGTAGCTGTAGCAGTCAAGCAAATGACTCTCTCTGCTTTGATCTCATCTGCAAAACGAGCAATTTCTACACATAGTCAGTACAAGATGCATTTCTAGTAGAACTGAAAGTACAACTTAGGTAGTCTGGGCGAAAACTGTGTCCCCACTCGCTGATACAATGTGCTTCGTCTACTGCAAGTAATCTGATACCTCCCCGGACATAATTCATTTGCTCCACGAAACCCTCATTATTCAACCTCTCAGGCGCTACATATAGTAGCTTTAGTTTTCCACTTCTCAATTGGTTGCATGTTTGAATATAGTCTTCTCGAGTCTTGCTCGAGTCGAATGTCGCAGCAGCAATACCACGACGAGCAAGAGCATCCACTTGATCTTTCATCAACGCTATGAGTGGCGATACTACCAGGGTAACTATATATGACTGGAATTAGTGTCCTTCCCAAAACTCAAAGGGAATACAGGGAAACATCCAGAAAATCAAATCATCTGAAGAAATCTGATTCTCTGGTTCACAAGATGCTGTATAAGAAGTACCGCATAGCACGCTCAACCTTTACTCACTGCCATGTTCGCCTTCATCACGAGTTTTGAGAAGTTTATCTTCTTCTTCAAAAGCAAGTGCCGGGACTTGAAAGCAAAGGCTCTTCCCACCTCCAGTAGGAAAGACAATAACGGCACTGCCGCCACCAAGAATTCTTGAAATGGCTTGCTCTTGCTTTAATCGAAAAGACTTCAAACCAAAATTGCGAATCAGTGCAGACGTCGCTGATTCAAAAACTCTGTGAGAGCCCTCGGTTGACTGTTTCTTGACGATTGACGAAGCCTGCTCGGAAGAAGCTTTACGCTTGTGGCCGTGGCCGGTGTTGGCATCGACTGCCTTTGTCAAGTCTAACAAATCTGCCTCGTCGCCAGAACTGAAGCCATATTCGTCAACTTCTGTAGAATTCTGCATGATATGCGTATGGACTAATATTGATTGGTATTTCCTTTTCGGCAAGGCATGAGAGAAACGAAAACTTGATAACAATCGCATACCAAACACGATTGCTGTAAATAAAAGATGAAAGGAAATATCGTTGCCCGACGTCAATTCGTGTTTGCGTTTCGCGTGATCACATGATTAGTGGATCAAGCCTGAAGAATTATTCGATGTCCAACTTGAATTCTGATATAGAGGAGTGCTATGAGATGAGACCACCCACGTAGGTATATTCCGGTGTGCGGTATATTTCATTAACTGTGCGGCTGATTGACTATGTTTTGAATTTTATTTTGAAAAATGGCTCTCATCCCCCATAATGGCCTTCATGCCCTATTATCATCGCTTTGATTCATAGATACAGCAATACCTAACATTTCAGATTGTCTATGTTAGATCCCTTCCTAGTAATCGCAATAGAGGCAATCCATTCTGACAACATCTCTTACGCAGGTATATTCCAACGCCCTTCCTTTAATAACCCAAACACTATGTATATACATTCCAGCAAAGCCATAACTTACAATCAGCTCCATCCATGCTTCCTTCAAGAGCATCATTGGTCTACCTAGATAATCAAAGACTATGTTTACTTCACGGCCACTTTGGCAGGAAGGTTCCTCCTTAGCCTGATGGTTTGTTCATACAAAACGTCCTTGAAGGCGAACAAAAATGCAGCAGTCATAACACTTTGTGAGACTTTGGGCGCAATTCCTGAAGTAAAGTCAATAACCAAGCCTCGTAATAGCTTCAAAGAGGATGGCTTACCTTTGTAAAAACCAGCGTAGCCCTCTTCCTTCAAAATACGTCTCATACCTTGGACCATACTCTCTTTTCCTCCATCCCTTCCAGCAACATGCATGCGACTCTTGACTGTGATGTAAGGGTATGTGATTGAAGTAGCAAACAGCTTTCCCAATGCGCCTAGTAGGAATGCCATTGTTGGAGTGATTCTCTTCTTCTTCTCAATTGCATTCTTCAACTGCTCAAAAATTGTATATTGTAATATGGGATTGATAACAAGTACTAACGCAGGTACGACTCCAGAGAAAAGCGCCAGGGGACCTTCTTCTCTGATGAGTGCAAGCAATGTGCCAACTGTTGTAGGTGCCTTTGATGCCTTAGCCCCAGGAAGAAAGCTCTCGGTGGTCTCCTTGTTTCTCTTTCGTGTAGTCATTCGTGTATTGACTACCCAGATAGGATTAGTGAGCAAGACTGTTGCTGAGCCTGCGATTGCTCCCGCGATCATCGATTCGATTGTTGTCAGCTTCTTTGAAGCCCGGCCAGCCTTGAGTGCCGCCTTCTCGAACCCCAAACGAGTCCATTCATACCAGTAGTAATATACAAAGTTTGTGACACTGATTCCAAATAGTGCAGAATCGAGTCCAGCATAAAGACCAGTAATACCTTCACGCTCGATGATATGCTTTACGGCGTCAAGGAATCCTGAATCTGCGCGTTTTGATTCGACTTGTGCGCGTGTGGAAAGTGTAATAAGAGGATAGCTTCAACATTGTCAACTTTTGAAATGCCGAGAAGGATAGGGGTCTAATACGTAAGAGCCATGGAAAGGATGCCCCCACCAGCTCCAGAAAGAGCATGAGCAACATTATCTGATTGTTGAGCTGCCATGATTGTTTGGGATATATGTGAGGGTGTGATGAAGTTCTGAAGGAAGAAAAGAAGCTATGTGAAATTATAATGGAGGAATTCAAGACTTCAAGAATGAAAGTTGAATGAAAGACGTGAAGAATGAAGAAAGATAAATTATTATTGTTCTTGTATCGATACCTAGGTACAGTATTTCTGTCCTCTCTGCATCAGATGTGCATAGCCAATTTATTTATTACTCTGTCACGTCTGTCTCGTCTGTACATATCAAAGGCCCATTTCCCGACTTATTATACCGAGGCAATGCGCAGCCTCACCCCTTGCATTATCCCAAACATTCCCCAGGTTGATGCACACGTGATGCAGCACTCACTCCTCACTCCTCACGTGTTGATAATCTATTCTTATCTATGATTAGTAATCATTCAGCTGGAAAAGCAAAGCTCGATGAGATCAACCTTCACTACAAACTTATTATTAACATCAATTTATTTCTCCCCTTTAACAATTAATTATTTTGGTTCAAAACTACAAAGTAATTATCATCAATTATCTATCTATCATTCTCGTCAAATGCTATAAATTTATACCCCCTTTTTTGTTTTTTACTCATCGCGAAATATATACAGTACAAACCAAACCTTTGCCATTAGTTATTTTAGCATATAAGGTTATACCCAACATCGTCTGTTTCTGGCTTTTAAATCATTTATCTCCCCTTTCAGCTGTCTGTCCATTGGAGTACCGGTATCGTTATAAGGAGAAAGGGGAAACCGTATCTTTCATCAACAGTTCTTTTCCTTTTGGGTGTATATTTCGAACATTAGAAGTAAATTTCATTACATCTACATTTTCTTAAAGCTCCAAATTTTCGTTGCCTGTATCAGAAATTTAATCCGGCGTCATCCGAGAACTCAAAGGTGGGAGAATGCTCCCAGTTCTTCATGTCCCTACAATGATCCCTGAAGCTACAAAGCGTAGTAAATATACCCCGATTGCGCCTCAAGGAGGTGAACAGTATGTTCAAGCCCATAGCCAAGCATCATGTGCAAATGCTCTGGATAGAGTGATGCCTGACCGTCCGGTACAGTCTTCGTCACTGGGAAACTCATCTCTGGGTCACCAGAATTCTCGAAGTTTACCTTCGAGAGAAGTTACAGACGAGAATTTTGACGATGCCTACGTAGAATTTATCATGTACTGCAATCCTGCTGTGGCATCAGATACAGATTCTGCTGAACTTAGGCGAATCTTTCGGGCACCTCCAAAAAGTGATAACAAAAGTTTCAGCACTTTTGTATTGTTCGAATTGATTTGTAAATTAGAGAATAAGGAAATCAAAACCTGGGCACAATTGGCAATAGATTTGGGGGTTGAGCCCCCTTCTTTGGAGAAAGGTCAAAGTGCTCAGAAGGTACAACAATATGCTGTTAGGCTCAAGGTATGCAAGTGACTCTCAGAAACTCGTCGATGTAACGCTGACAATATATAGCGGTGGTTGCATGCAATGCATGTTGATGCGTTTTTTGAATTTTTATTGAATAGGCCTCATGTATATTGGACACAAGTACCATCTCTCAGCGAACCACCATCGGAGCTTGGTCGAGATGGAGTGACCGCCGATGAAGATTTGGCTCTTCGTGCTTTACTGCCGGAGACAAGGCCTAAGCGTGGACGAAAAAAGGCTGAGGATAGGGACGATGATGAAATAGGGAGATCACCATCTCACCGTCCTCGTTTACACTCGCCTACGTTATCCGAAGATTTTATGATTGCTAGGGCGTCCTTACATCCGGATAGTGCTACACCAGCGACAGCAAATTCTTCTTTCCAACAGGGCTTTGATAGTCGTTTAAGTCCATGGTCTGCAACAGAAGTTCGAGGTCCTCTAGTGGATAACTTTAGATGGGGTGCTCCTCCGGAGAGTGCAACGCCTCTATCAGCTTATCCACAGTCAGCTCTGACTCCATCAAACAGAACACATCTATGGCCGGATAGCAATGAACCTCAATCCGCCACAACGCCAAGCAAATCTCGATCAAGGCGTCGTCATGGACCTGCAGTATCATCAGCATGGCCAAGCAATGGTAGTGCCTCTACGGGAAAATTGCGGGGTAGACCACCTAACAATCGTTCTGTTACAGATGGTCCCTTTTCGACCTTTCCTGCCAATCCTGGTTCAATAAGAGATACACCAACCGCTACTCCTATAGTAGCAGATTCTGAAATTCCCAATTTCTTCCCTGCAAGCGTAAGGGCCAATCCACCTACTGCCATTCCACAAAGTCAAAATTCTCGGCCAAATCGGCTTTCGCTTCAAGTCCCACAAAGAAAAGGCGGAAATGTCCGACTGGCAACACCTCCACCACCTGTCGTACTCCTGAATGGTGAGACCGATACGAACCTGCAAAATGATTTAATTGAACAATCACAACAAACGTCATTAATGGAGTATTTCAACAACCCTATCAATGGACCTCAAGACCCCAGTTTTGAACACTTTGTCAGTATCGCATTTCGTCAGAACGAATATTATGACCGTACAAACATCGATGCTCTCGAATCTCATTTCATTGGTGAGATTCTTGTCGCCGAATGGTACGACGTAGCCGGAAATTCAATTCAACGATGCTCTATAGACGAAGCATCTAAAATCTGCAAACAGGTCATCCGAAACCTTCAAGCCGAATCTAGCAGCACAGAAGCCTTCCTTATTAATCTTTCAGCACTAGCAGGCGGTCCTCTCATGACACGTCTTCGCGTCACTAGACTTGAGATTCCGGGTCCACCACCAAGGACGGATTATGAATGCCATTGGAAAATGAGATTTGGGAGCCTCGAAGGGGATTTTACGATAAGAGCCACAGTTGTGGGGAACGGTGTGGAAATGGGAATGGGAGAAGGAATGAGTGATATGGGGAGGGGAAGAGACGAAGAGGAAGAGAGTTGGAAGGCGAAATATCTTAGTTTGCAGCAGCAGATTAAGGAGAGGGATGCGAAGGTTATGAGGCTGAAGAGGAGCATGGTAGATGCGTTGGTTATTAATGAGGAATGGGTTAAGGGGGGTGAGGGGTTTCAGAATCAAGGGTAGTGGACGCAGCAACAAGGACTGAGAAAGTCTCAGGACGAGTCGGTCTTCTGGTCTGAGGAGTTTAGATGGCAATTACGGCGGTTAGAGAGGTTTGTTCTGGTATGGCAGTGTTTGAAGTATACATGTTGAGCATCGATTAGTGATCCACACTGCATAGTTCAAAATATACTTCCCTTGCAGATCCACCGAACAAATTCGTACATCCAAAGCATGAGATTGTATGACGACAAAAAGTGCCATTCGCACCCGCGGGTATGGGAATATACGACAAAAAATGTCATTCGCAGCCACCCCCTGATCACTCAGATATGCAACAAAACTTTCTTTGTGCGAATAAGTGGATGAGAGATTCTTTTTACGTGATAACATGAGTCTATCTAGTCCAATCCTTCCTTCTCGTTCTCAGATCACCAATTAGGTTTCTAGATGTCACTCTAGCATTATGTGCAGCACCGCCCATAGGGATCACCTACGCTGCAATTCCCAATCCAGGTGACTTTTCGCGAGGAACACAGCCCCTCGATGCCGTGTTTGGGAAGTACTAGAAAACAATTTACGCTCATAATGTAGCTATTTACCCGACGATTGGTGATAAAGCTTCGATACTTATGAGTAAACATTTGGGCTTTGGGAAGAATATCCTAAGGGAATTTGGAGTGTATCCGGCTTGGTACCGAGCTACGTTTTTGGAAATTGAGAGGGGAAAAGTTGAAGGTTGATGCGGGATCACTTTTCCTTGCATGTGGTGTTCTTCATAGGAGTGTGAGACCCAGGCTTAGTATCTTGATCTGCAATAGAAATTAAATATTCATTATTGAGCTTGGGGGAAATTTCCTAAAAACTTAAGAGCACATATCCGCAATCGTTTTTCTGTAATGCCTATCCTATCGTACATTTCCTGGCGCCCGGTAGGAAAAACAAAGAGTATGGGAGATAAATAAGCGAACGACAAAAAGAAGCGACGATTCTTCTGGCTTTCTGATAGATGATAAGATACCCTCGTGTTTGAAGACTGGCTAGATGGGGAAATGCAACATCGTGATCTTACTTTGAATGCTTTGACGACGGAGTTGGTGGTGGGAGAAGAGGATCCGAAGAGATTTTATCGAGGAGATTTTGCGGCGATGATGGTGGGTTTGATGTGCTATAAAGTGAGCAATAGGTTGAGACTGGAACTGATGTCTTTCAAAGTGGTTAGCAGAGGGGATGAGAAGGTTAGGGAGGGAGAAATTAGGGGGGTGGGGTTTTTTGGTGAAGCGAAGAGGAGGTTGATTGAGGTTATGGTTGACAATGGGTTGTGGCTTACTGCGTTGAATGTTTTGTGAAAGATTGAGTTATTAAAATACCGAATTTGTTTAGAAGATTTCGAAGATTTAGAAGATTTCAGACATTCAATCCATTTTAAATATTCAATTCATTTTAATATTCAATCCATCAAAGTTCAATCTGTTTGACCCCTTCAACTTTCAGTCCATGTCACTATGATGTAGCCAAAAGTTGACATTGAATAAGAGATCCATCAAGTGAAAGGAAAAACTGTCGCAGGAACCAAATTAAAAGAGCCTCCAATAGAGTTGAAATTTCAAATCGCTCGAAAGTGCTTTCCTCTCTTTCTCTCAATGACTGTAGAGAATCCGGATATATACAAACCCGAGTTTCTTCAGGAGACACAAAACTCCCGATCCCGAGATGTGGTGATAGTATATACAGATGAGAAATCATCTTGGTTGTCTAACCCTGATATTTTAAGCTTGGTGTGAAATCATGATTCCCGGTATTATCGATGCTATCGTGTTCGATGTATCTAGAGGGGCAAGAAGGCAAGAGTATGAATGGAAGATAAAAAGATGGGTATGTTTGTAAGAATGACGGATTTGATCCGTGTTTGAGGGTGTTTTATTAATTTATAGGAGTGGCCAATTAGATGGCTAATATCATCAGATGGTGATACATTAATGTATTGTAAGAATTCTGGCCTTTACTCACTACACCCCTATCATTTTCGTGACAAAATTTCTACAAAATGAAGGTTTTCCTATATAACCTAAAATATTTAATAACTCTTTCAAAAAAGATTATTAATTTTTTTTAAATTTTATAATAAGAATATTTAATACTATTTTATAATAAATATTCTAATTTAAATATTTACGAGCTAGTGTGAGGCTAGTGTGAACCCGTGACAGTTAGGTGTGTGGTGAGTAAAGTCAAGAACTCTTCTTACTTTGTTTCTTGATCCAAGTAGTCTTTCCTTTTAGGCTCTCTCTCCTCTTCTAAGTGCAAATATTACCGAACCATTACCGATGAATAGCTACGGATTAGTCGGCCGCTTGAAGAGGCTGACTATTAGCGGTAGCCTTTGTTCCGATCATTTCTCCACCACAACACAACACTCCCTCGTCACTACAATGTTAATAATATATATTTAAATTATCCGCCGTTGATCATAGTAACTACCAGGGGCTGTAACTCAGTGGTAGAGTGCCTCGTTTGCATTGTCAGATATCTCAACCAAGACATCTGATTAACATCGATGAAGTCCTGGGTTCAATCCCCAGCCGCTCCAGCATTTTTTTGCAACTATTTTTATATTTTTATCTTCAAGATTGAAGAAGTTGTTGATGTTTTTCGTTTTGGTGTACGCAGTTTTTTTTTGGACGCTTATGTGCTTCGTAGCGAAGTGGGAACATAGGGGGCGCTGCTTTTATGGATGGGGTAGGAACGAATACATTTTACGACTTCTTTATTTGAGTATAGTAAAACAAACCCCTTTATAAGAATACTTTTTGAGCTTCAAATTTAAGGATATTTGAGAGTATTCTTATAGTGAGTGAGGTTTTTGAAATATATATAGTATTTAAATAGTTAAAAAGCTTTGGATTGAGAATTAAAAGTTTTAATTAGAGTTATAATTATTAAATAAATTATATGTGAAAATCAAGAGTAGTAATGAATCAACTAGTTATCTATAGTATAAAGACTTTTCATTACTTTTTTAAAACTATAAAAACTCTGTCTTTTATATTTGTGTGTATTCCACTATTGAGTAGGTAAATTCAAAGATTCAATATTAAAGTATAGAATATACTAGTTTGAACCTTACTATTGAGTCTATATAATCTAATAATCCGATATCTTTCTATATATAATACTCTTTACTAGAATTCCTATAATATTATATATGAGATAATAAGAGATATAAGAATATAAAAAAAATAGTCAAATCCCGAGATCCTAGATTTTGAGAAGTCCGAGAGTTTTGAAGCACGTTATCACGATAGTATACACCTAGATATAATATATGATATTCTACAAGGAAGGAAGAGAAAGGTTCTAAAACCGTATCGA
>JBBMOJ010000309.1:0-49684 GCA_038090695.1 Sclerotinia spermophila | reverse complement strand
TTATAAAAGTATTGAAGAATTTATGGCAATGACGAAACGATCGCTTCGTCAAGTAAGGAATCTGCCACCACAGGGATCCTCATCCGCTCCAACTTTTACCGTTAGCGCCGCTCTCATGATCATTCGCGATCTCAACATACTGATAATATACTACGTCGGGGTTGATCATATTAGTGAAATTTATGAATAAGTATAGAGTATTATAGAAGATCAATATCAATAGAGTGGTGAGATGATAATAATATATGTTTTATGATCTTTGAACGAAATCAAATATTGATCTTGTTCATGGTCTGAAGTCACGTTACATTTGAATGGAAAGTTTTGTCGAGAGGAGCGCTATCGGCAAGTTTAGCCTCTAATCATGCGTGCCCACCTTGCATGAGCACTCTTCACCAGCATCTGTCACAATTGCGTGCTCTCACATATATATCACCCTTCAGCGATGATTAAAACCCACTACAATTGAAGCCTCCATAACTTCATTTCTTGACCATGCTCTCAAGAACCCATATCTTTTGTCTTGACTAAATCATGTCAGCCAACTTCTCCGAAATACCTATCTTGGATCTTAGCTTAGCAGATGATCCATCTACAAAACCACAACTCTTAAAAGAGCTTAAACATATTCTCTTGAACGTTGGGTTTCTCTATGTGAAGAATCATGGTGTTCCTAAAGATATTGTGGATAAACTTGTGAAAGCTCTTCCAAATTTGTTTGCAATGCCTGACGAGGAAAAGAACTCGATAGCCTTGGAGAAGTCACCACATTCTTTGGGATACAGCGGAATGGGAGCAGAGACGACTGCTCAGATATCAGATCAGAGAGAACAATTCGAGTTCGCGACGGAATTGAAGTCATCATGGGTTGAAGGAGATCCAATCTATAAAAAATTGCTTGGACCGAATCAGGTGAGTATCACGTGCATGCAGATTTTGATGGATATCTCTGACATAATGGTAGTGGCCTTCATCACTTCCATCAATCCGTGATATTGTTGAAAATTATATTCAAGCTTTATTTGAACTTTCTGAAAAATTTCTCACGCTCGTCGCGGAAGCATTAAATATTTCTCCCTCATCACTTCATTCCTTTCTTTCATCTCAACACCGCTTGAAAGTTGTTCATTATAGTCCCATCACCTCATCCGACAATAATCAAGGTGTAGGACCTCACAAAGATTCATCAGGATGGTTGACATTGCTTCTCCAAGCCTCTCCTCCTCATATCCATGGTCTCCAAGCTCTGAATCGATCAGGAATATGGATTGATGTCCCAAATATTCCCGGAACATTTGTTGTCAATATTGGTCAAGCATTCGAAGTGGCTACTAATGGATTATGTCCAGCTACAATACATAGAGTACTATCAAGCGAGTATGATAGATATAGTATTCCTTTTTTCCAGGGAGTGCGTGGTGATGCTACTAAAAAGGATTTTGAAGCTTTATGGCCCCAATTAGAGGGACAGGGAACGAAAGAATCTGCAGATGGTCAGAATATTGATTCACCATTCTTGAACGGAAAGTATGATACCTGGGGAGAATCTCAATTGAGGACAAAGGTTCGAAGTCATAGAGATGCGGGAAAGAAGTTTTATCCTTCTGTTTATGATAAGTATATTAATGAGTAATTATCAGTCGCTGGAAATTCTCAGATCTTGCCAATATGGTATCATTGTTTGACTATCAGATTTCTAAGTTGTAACAGCGAGGTCTGGCTTCATAAGTTTGGACTGGTACTAACATGTGGTGAGGATCTGTATTATTCACTTGATAAGATAGTATGATATGAGATTCTGGGAAATATATACCACTAGTGTAAGATGGAAATCAAGCTGGTACTAATAAGAGCTAATGATTTATCCCTTCTATGTTTTCAACTCAAGCTAGTTCAATATCTTCGGATAATTAAACGATGTATTGCACATGGGCTCTTTAAATTTCAAGAGCTAGACTAATATCATCTTCACTCTCATATTAGTTAACTCTTCTCTGTTAGCCCGTTTTGGGCTAGATTTCTTTTCTAATATAATTTGATTCGCTTCTCATCGCTTCGAATTGATAAGGTTAGCTACGCAACCGAGTGGCTATATTGGTCGATATTATTATTCGAGAACCATTATAGAAACTACTAACTAATATTTTGGAAATTGAGATTTGAAGTTTTCTCTCGATTCGAAGGGGATAGAAGAATAAAAATGTATTTCTCATTCTTCCAAGATGAGTTGAAAATAAAGAGAAGATCAAAACATTTCTCTCATATTTCCCATGAAGTTCATATCCCCCTCCCTTTCTCCCCCGCCGTATATACCCAGAATCTACTCAAAATTAACCCCGATTATTCTCGGCAATTAACGATTAATAAATAGAGTATCAGTCCCTTTATATTTTTCATTTGGTCTATCTACCTACCTATCTACCTACTGACTTTCAAATTCATAACTCACACTAAAACTAATACTCGACATACTGTACCCGACAACGAACCCTTTTCATCTCCATCCATACTCGCCTCATGTTTACCCCACACCACCTACCATCTACCATCTACCATCTACTACCCACTCACTCACTTACTACCCTATCCTACCCCACCCAACCCTGCCCTGCCCATCTATTCCCCAAGAAATACACAACCCACATCCCACATCCCACAACCATCCAACAATCCAGCTATAATCCATCCGATTATTTGACTATCCAGCTATCCCCTCCATCCCCTCCATCCCCTCCTCTACAACCCCCACACCCCACCCCACCCCGCCAATAGCAGCAGCTACTCCACACTCAAATTCAATTCCCTTTAACCTTAAACCTATATATATATAAGATTAGCGATTCGATAATTTTTAATTATAAACTTCGACTGCAAGTCAAAGTCAAGTCCAAGTCAAGTCCATCTTCATTTCTCGCTAGTTGAAATCTCATTGTATATATCCATTCAAATATACACACAGGCACGTACACATCCACATATCCACTCACCCACTCAATCCATCACAATACCAAATTCGATAAATGTCTTCAAGATCTTCTTTTTTTTATCTGATCTTATCTCATCATATCTACTCTCTTCTACTCTAACATCTACAACCCTCTTGCAATTCCCTTGCAAACTTTATATTGGTATCCATTGCATTTATTCTCCAATCCCTCATCCCCTCGTCTCCTCCTCAAACTTCCTTTCCTTTCCTATCTTCCCCTCTTTCTCCCCCTTTCTCCACCTTCACTTTCACCTCACCTCTTGAAAACAAGAAAAGGTGAGATAATCAAACTCCAAACACCTAACAAACGCAAGAAAGAACCTCATCGAACAAAAAACCCCTGCAATTTTATTGGATATGTACATGCATGCGTGAAAAAAGGTGGTATTCATATTATACAGTCGACATTGAAAATATGAAAAAAAGTGATGATAAAACGGATTGCGTAAACATTAAATATTGAAGTGTGTATATGTGCATGCAGAGAACCCGCGGTCGAATATGAACTGTAACTGATTTTTTTGATTCGGAAAACTGAAATCTTCGTAATAAAACATCGAAACTTGTCGATTTAGAATTGGCCTCGAAATAGCAATAGACGTCAGACTTCAATTGAAGAAAGAAGTATTAAGTTTGGATTGAGCTGAACGTATACTTGTATATTTCGATATGATTTTCAATCATGCCTTTATGCAGCACCAGTGGCTGGGTAGTACCAAGCACATACTGCAATGATTCTATTGAATGTTAGTAAAAAGATATCATAAAGAAAAGGAATAAAAACCTACATGTAAAGACATTGTAAAAGCATTCCTTCCAACCAATGACTTTTACCGTCACCAATCAAATAATTGACAAGTAAGATAGCCACAAACATAACAGCAACTTGGAAACCATCGAAACTCAAGTTCATAGCATCATTGCCCATGATCCATCCAATGACTACCAGTAAAGGAATGAGGAACAAAGCGACTTGCATACTAGATCCAACAGCTACACCAATTGCCAGATCCATTTTATCCTTGCAAGCAACTGTTACAGCAGTAGCATGCTCTGCAGCATTTCCAACGATAGGAAGAAGAATAAGACCAACGAATTCTTCCGAGATAGCACCACCTTCAGTGATTGCGCTAATACTATCAACCATAAATTCGGCACAAACTCCAATGATAGCAGTACAACCTGCAAGAGTAGCCCATGCAACCAAGATATGCAATTGCGGCTCTTCCCCTTCTTCCCCTTCATCTTCATGTGCATTTGGGTTGATAAGTTCATCGTTGGGTGGGCGCTCGGAGATATTTGCTCGACCAGGTCCTGCTCCAATTCCCCCAGCCTTTGCTAAACCTTTTGCAATTGCACCATCTGGTAAAGCGTGCTTGCGTGGTTTCATTGGTACCTTTTGACTTTCCTCATTGAACATGGTAGAATGTGTATGCAATTGAAAGTAAAGATAACCAACGTATACCACAAGAAGAATGACTGAGGTACCACGAGAAATAGCCGCAATTGGAGCAGCAGTTGTTTCACTCCATAAATCGAAGGCGGTTGGGACAATGACACTGGCAATGGCGAGGGCTAACAAACTTGCAGCGGTTTGAGCCACTGTTTGGTTAAAGAATTGTTCTTCTCTTCGAAGTCCTCCAAAGAAAAAGCACATTCCCATGACGAGCAATAAATTGGATAAAATACTACCAACCAAAGAGGTTTGAACAATGAGGACTTCTCCTTTGGCTAAGGCAATGATAGCAACAATCATCTCGACGGCATTTCTAATTTATGTTAGTCGAGACTATATAACGCGATTCATGATACATACCCAAAAGAAGCATTTAGTAAACCTCCCAAACTTTCACCGACATGAAGAGAAATTTCTTCTGTGGCAAAACCTAACATAGCTGCCAATGGTATGATAGCAATAAAGTTGACCACGAAAATAACAACTCCATTAATCCCACCGGCGTAATTGAGTGCGATACCAACCGGTGCAGCGAGGAGTAAAACGTTGATCCAGGAATTGAAAATGGTATTTTGCAATTGATTCCTGAGCGTGAAAGGCGCGTGCTTCAAATCTTTTCCTTTAAAGATTCCGCCTTTCTTCTTCTTCTCTTCACCATCTACTTCTTCCCTGCCCTTCTTGGTAAATCTGCTAAGAAATCTTCGCCGAGCCTGTTCCTCTACACTCGGTTGCCTCGATGATTGTCTTCCAACAATTGTTGCTTCCGTACTTGGATCGCTAGGACGTCCATCATTATTTGAAGGTCCCTTTTCCAGATTTTGCATTTCCATTGCACCTTCACGTTGTGGATTAAAAAATGGTGCTTGACTCGCTGATGATGATGGTCCATCCTCGGTTTTTATAGCTCTTAATCCAGGTTCTTCTAATCCTCTTAAAGCTTCCTCATCACGAACTTGAGCTGGAAATGTACTACTTCGTCTTGTGGTTTTCGAGAAAGGATTCCATTCTGTTCCTGGACCATGCCATGCTTCTTGTCGCGCCGCTCGTTTGGTATTGTCTAAATTGAACATAATAGTAAGTATTGACCACCCATCAATAATGTGAATGAAATCAAGAGGAAAGAGTATCAATAGTTGGCAAAGGCATTGATATAATAATCATTGGAAAAGATGTTAGTGAGAAAGGGATTAACTAACAGAGGTTATAATCGTTCGGAGCCATGTTTTGTATTTTCAAGTTGATAGCGTATGTGTATGGGGTTTTGTTGATGCGAAACTTGTCCCTCGAAGGTGGATCTGGTACGAGACGGCGGTCGTAGTCGTGGTCGTAGAGAATAAAAATCAGCACTAGGTAGGCAGATAAGGTACGGTCAGGCTCTGAGGCCTTTTATTGAGTTGGAAGGAAATGTTGCCAAAGTATTCCTGCAGACCCAATTGGCGCTTGAATGTTTGAAAATGGTTTGATAATATGGGAATATAGAATTGAATGAGAAGTAACACCCTTTTTTCGCGGAGTGAGATGATCGTTTCCAAGAACAGGTGATTGATTTCGTTGATTGGAATTAAACGGTTCAGATGTAAGTTTCGGTTCGTTGTCCGTGTAATTGTTATGGAAATTATATTTCGACAAGGGGCGTTTAATAAGAATCCTTTACGAGAATCCCAAGGAGAGTTATGTATTTCGTAGATAGAGGATTAACTCTTATTATTATGCTTTCTAATAAGAGGCGAAATGAACAAACGCCACAGGAGTTGGCTTCTTCCTTCTTGGTTTTTTGAGGGGAATCTTTTTTAAATGGTAAAGGTGGCTCAGATATCGATGTTGGGATTTGGGGGTGATGATCTCTTTTATTTATGAGTCCTTTCTTAGGTTCGTTCGCCCTCTATCACCCACACAGATGCTGCTAAGTGTGGCTGATGATGAATTAGTCCTTTTATCAAGTCGGATTTTGCTTTAGATGAAAGGCATGTGGACTGGAAGAGGTTGGGGTTTGAAAAGTTTGATATCGGACGTTTGATGCAAAAACACAGATGTTGGGAAGATGGTTATTAGTTAAAATAGGCAGAGATAGAAAAGATAGAAAAGGTAGAAGATGTAGAAGATGTGTGAGGATTAAGAATTCAAATTTCCAGATTCAAGTCTGAAGTCTGAAGTCTGAAGTAAAGCCAAATCATAAATATATATAAATAAATGCCTTGGCAAATTTGCATTATGTGGGTGGTTGGCCCGCTCGTTGGAAGAAAATGATAAATGGGCTTTTATGTATTATGCTGGATGATGGATGTATGTTATCATGAACCAACCATACAAAGATTGACTGATCGACGGGAAGTAAAGGTTGATAATGCAGAAGGGTCATCAAGGATACAAGAACAGAAAGAACAATTATAGTTTGCGCAAACCTTAACAACAATCGTGGCACCAATGCGATATGATATGATATTATGACTGTCTGACTGAAGTTACACTGTATCTGAATCATTGTCGTTATCATTAGCACTATGATTGACTGAGTAATATGCCTCTCTCATTACTTCACATTTAATCATAAACATCAAAACTACTACCATTCACGAAAACCCCATTCACAGAAAATACATTCCTCATCAATACATCTCGAATCTTAATCTCGAACGTCCAAGCCAAAAGCCCTTGAAAGCAAGGAAATATCGACAAGGAAATCAAGATTTCATATATAACTAACTATTCAAACATACCACCACTTAAATCATGTTATTTCAATCTTGGCGCATTCGGCAACGGAAGCCAATAATTCTTGATTTCAACAAGCTTCTATCAATGGGATGATTATTTGGGCGCACATTAGTTTTGATTTGATATCTGCTACTACACTTCATCCTCTGCTGTTACCAGTACAAGATACACTCACTCATTGTACAGAATCAAAAACTTCAAATGGATAAATTAAAAACAATCAATTACCATACCAGAACCAACCAATCACAAACAAGCGCTCTTCTCAACGATGACGACGACCTTATTATTAATTACTATTATCTACCCCTTAAGAATCCCCACATATGAAAAAGATTCTGCCGGCGTCGCAGATCGATCAGTTAGTTATGTTTACTCTACACATGCACATACATACTGTACGAGTACATATTCCTGAATTCGATCGAGTCCTTCATATCTTACCTTATTTATCATTTGTGACGCCTTCATTGACTAACATCGACATCAAATACCGGTTACGGTATCATCATGGTATATCAAGTTCCAATACATACGAAGACATGCATACATACATACCCTCATACCATACTCTGTACACAGATCTCAACCTCTGAATCATTCCGAATCTCAGATCAGATCCAGTGTGGAATCCAATTAACCAGTAGTTTCTTCAATCAATGCGGGGACGGACGGGGATAAACATATTCATAGATTGTATCAAAAAATATCCCGTTCTTTAACTTTTTTACCTATCCACCTATCGTACATACTTTTCAGCATAGCCACAGAACTATTGCTGAACGTCCCATCCACTTTGCCCACATCACCACATCACCACCTCATCACGTTGCCGCTCATGAAAATCATAACCCCAATCTTTTCATCAATAGCAAATCATTACATTTTCACGTGGTACATATAACACAACTACCGGGAACTACCGAAGGTTAATGGTCGTGACTCGTGGCAAATACAGATATCAAATCGTATGCACCAGACGCATGCACACAGATATACGAAACAACATTCGATGCTACTGGCCTCTGGCTAAGTCTCTCTTGGAAGTCCGATCCATTGGTATGAATTGAATGAATAGGAAATGGGGGCCAGGAACAAGAATATACTATGTGGCTGTGATATTTAAGGGAGTCTGTGGCTGATGGCTGGTGAGTGGGATTGTCCACATGATGTATCCAGTGCGAAGTACACAGCAAATATTCGGTGTCCCGGGAAAATTATGGAGAGGAACAGAGAGCCTACTGTACAAAGTACACTACACAAAAGAAGTATCCCGCGAGTAACGGTGAGTATGTACGAGTCTTCCATGCGGGGTATTCATGTGTTAGTTACGAACCCAAACCCATGATGAGCTGTACATCGCACGCAGTCGGTTAACACCAGCCTCAGTACGTCTTCGCGGTAAGCAAGTACCAGCTGGAAACGGTATCAAAAGCTGACGTGTCAGGCACGCTGTGCTGAGTATGCTTTGCGATGCCAGCGAATGCTCTTGCTGTTTTTCTGCCTTGGATTTTCACAATCATCAGGTGTAGATGTATTCAAAATGTCGAAATTGGGAAATCCCAATTCGTTGGTCTGATAGGCCAGCGGCGAGGTAAGGCGGATCCGATGCATGCACACAACGACCCAAGTCCAAAGTATTGGGCCGTAAGGCTGTGAGGTGGCTTTTGGGACTTAGGTTGCCTCGTCTGATCTTATTTTTCAATGGGGGTTTTGTTTGAGACTTTGTTTGGGCATTTGTTTGTTTGGTTTGGGCGGTTTGAAATATTGTTTCTGTGTTGGAGGGGGGCTTGGGCAGAACGTTGATATTTGGATGTTGGATTGGCGAAGACAAAATGCGCGGTCATATTTGACATGTATAAGTGATTCATGGGCTTGAGAAAATAATGCTTCCTTATGTTATGCTTCTCGGTCAATCAAAAGAACCTCTCCGTATGCGAGTGTTGGATAAGTAGTTGGCTTGCTTCCGAAGAATTTACTGGAGAAGCTTTACCTCTTCCCATTTAAATTGACAACAAGTATAATACGCTCTCAACTCTAAGAATCTAATTCTAAAACGATAAAAATCTACTCATCTTTGTTTTATCGCTTGCTGTTCTTTCTCTGGGAAGAAGCCATATAAAAGCCATCAATCAATAATTTCCTTTTCTCTCAATCGTTGTGCTTGCTCAACGGTGTCATCAATCACGTTTCTATTAAGTCACATGGTATTCAATCCAATCTAGGCACGCTTTTTTCGAATGTACATATGCCTACAGGCATCTCGTTTACAGCACAATCTCTGGAAATTCTCACCCAGCATGATACATGAAGAATTCGCACAAGTCTAATAACTATGCAAGGACGCAGACTTACTTTATTCTTTCCGCAATATGATATGTTGACCAAATCACGCTTAAGTATTTTTCTTGCTTTCCTTACCTCAAGTTTACATTTGCTACTATCTACCTCATTTCTCAATGGTATGCGTGGGTAGGTATGAATACTTAGATAAATGATATATGAATGATCATGAATATAATTAAAAACACTTGACTTGCTTGATTATTGCATTCTTCTCAGGTTACTATGATGATGTTACTGATGTACCCAGACTACAATCTAGCTTGAAGCGTCTCAATACATGCAAGTTGATAAACAAATTGATAGACGACTCCGCCTTTTCGATTGTGGCGAGTTTATCTGCTCATATTCTAGAAAGAAATGAATCTGTTTGCATTGTTCTATGATGCGAATGAGCCACTTCCAAGTTTCTTCTGTATCACCAATTTCCAAGGCCGTAGGCACAGCCGTATTACAAGACACAAGACACAAGGTCGGATCAGATCAGATCAGATGGCAAACGTCTATCAACTCTCAAATGCCCATATCTTCATTGCAATTTGCTGTAAACCACAATCTTGTACTTTTTTGTATGGAATAGAAGTGTTCCGCTTCCCGAATATGTTCGTAATAGATACATACGCTTGCTCGAATTCCCGAGAAATGTATCTGATGATGTTAGATGGTTCTTGTGTACAGGATCGTCAGTATAGCATGGAGATCTTTGAATATCTGCATCCAAGGCTTAGGAATATTCACTCTCCTTAAGGAGTACCTTGATGGACATAGCCTTCTCTATATATATCCAAATTTCAACCACATAAAAGCTCAGAAAAATCGATAGGTCTTCATATTATCATCCCAAGTCACCACCCTTCGTCCAATATCACAACAGCACCGAAAATCTCTGCTCATGATGCTGTGATTTAAAAATATCAAGACTGCGGTATCAACTTCTGGGCTTAGCGTAGGAATATTTGGACTTTCAGTACCTTTGAAAAGTTATATAGTTTCCTTGACCCTCTTCCAAATGTGATTTTAATCTACAAAAAACACAACCTACACAACACACAAACACTACTAAGAAATTCCTTCTTACAAAACTTTACTACAACTTCAAAACAAGTCGAGCTCTTTCGGCTCCATCAATATTTCTTAATCATGATGAAGTTCTTCCTTCTCTTTCTCTTTATTACCACCATCTTGGCTCAATGTCCCGAACAATCTGAAGCCGGTCGAAGACTTTATCGTTGCGTCAACACCACCAGTGGTCAAGTTGCTGGTCATCCATCTCCCAAGAAACCAGCTGTGTACGAATATCTTGGTATCCCATTCGCTCAACCTCCTATTGGTGATTTACGCTTTGCTCCTCCACAACCATATATCGGAGATGGATCTATCAATGGTACAAACTTTGTAAGATTGAACATCCTTGATATACCTTTTCATTTATCTAATAATCAATAGGGTTATACTTGCCCCAGAATCTACTCAGATGAGCTCTCACTCATTCCGTCCAACTTTCCAGATGTAGTCGATAACTACACAGCTTCTGGCATTAGCATTCTAGATATGTTTGTTCAAGCAGGTGATGGACCGAGAGAAAGTGAAGATTGCTTGACACTCAATGTCTGGGTTCCCAAACCAGCTCAACCAACAGCTGCTGGAACGAAAAAAGCAGTCATGATTTGGATTTATGGTGGTGCATTCAGAGATGGTGCTACCGAATCGCATATTTATGATGGTTCGACTTTTGTGGATCAAGGAGATGTGATTATGGTTAGCATCAAGTAAGTGTATCTTTTTCCGATTATGAGTAAGTCGGTTAACTAACAATTCAAAGCTACCGTGTAAACATGTTTGGTTTCTCTGGTGATGCAACAGGTCCAACTAGTAATTACGGAATGCTCGATCAGCGACTTGCTATCGAATGGGTTTACAACAATATTGCCAACTTTGGTGGTGATCCATCTCGTATCACTCTCTTTGGTCAATCGGCAGGTAGTTGCTCCATCGATTACTATTCCTATGCCTACCCCCAAGACCCCATCGTTTCCAGCATGATCATGCAATCGGGTGCCATTTCCGCCCTTCCAACCCTCAGCTCCTCTCAAGCCTTTTCATCTTGGCTCAACACTTCCACCGCCCTGGGCTGCGGCGATGCTTCCGTCGACCCCACCTTCGTCATGCAATGCATGCGCAACCCCAATCTCACCACCGCCGACATCCTCAAGGTAGCCCACCTCCACACCTGGCTCCCCTCCATCGACGAAACCCTCGTCTTCTCCGACTATCCCGCGCGCGCCGCCGCAGGAAACCTCACCACCCTCCCCCTCCTCATCGGCAACACCCACAACGAAGCCGAGGTCTTCGCTGCCCAGACCCCCATGTCCGGCATCGAAATCGATGTCCCCCACATGACCAACCACACCTTTGCCTGTCCCATCGCCGCCCGCGCAAATGTTAGTTCGGCCGCTGGCGCAAAAACTTGGCGATATCGCTATTTTGGTGATTTCCCAAATTTGCAACTTCTGAAGGGCGTGGATGCGGGTGCTTTTCATATCGCGGATGTCTATACTATCTTCGAGACTTGGCCCACTGGAAAGGGAATCACGGGAGCGGGTAAGGAACAAGTGGCTTTGGGAAGATATTTGAGAGGTGCTTGGGCGGCTTTTGCAAAGGATAGTGAGAACGGGTTGAGTACGTATGGAGGTGAGAGATGTGAGGCTTTGGGAGAGGGAGAGGATTCGCCGTTGCATTGTGGATGGCCTGTCTATGATCCGGAAAAGGAGACGGTTATTAGATTGGGTTGGAATAATCAGGTTGATTTGGTTTTTGACAACGCGGAGGTTTGGGATAGTGCTTGTTAATTTTTGTAAAGAAGTTTTGAGGAAAATTTTATTGCATCTGCTGATTAGGATTTGAATCACATCAGGTTTCGAATCCCACCATAGCAGATGCAGAAACTAAGATATTGTGGCAAGGCAGGATAATTCAAGCTGGAGTTAATAGAGATCATGAACATTTCATTTGTTAGTCTGTTTATTCTTTCTTCGTCTCAGATGACGATGAACATACTTCATAGTAGAATATCTCTAATTTTGCCTTCTTAGGTACTTGTACTTTGATTTCATCTGGTTTTGGATTCGTGGTGATATGTAATAAGAGTATCGTATTTATACATTTGATTTATATCTTCCGCAGTTCAATACTCTATGTGTGTTCATCTTGATGGAATTGTAGAGGAATGAAAGAAATAAAAGTGATCGGGAGAAGATGCTTTAGACTCGGCGATGGATGTTGTGTGGGTGCGTAGGTGAAAAATGAGGGAATGTGTTTGTCTGTGAATATCGAGTTTGAAGTGAGGTTAGAGGAGATGAATGAATATTACTATTACTAGTATAGCGGGATATCAGATTTCTTGTAGAATGTGAGAGGCTATATTCTAGGTATTATAGGTTAGATTCTACTATAGATTTTATGATAAAATCTATCACAATCTGTAGGGCATGAAACTAATTTGACGAATATTATATAACCAAATCGATTATAAAGTTCTATAATCATATACATTATATGAATCTTTTCTATGTTCAACTGATCACTACATCAAGGTTTATTTCCCAGCTTTAAGCACCTAGGTGTAAGTAATACTAGCGCTATTAGAGTTTCGAACTTGTATTGATTCTTCTTCTAGGTACTTGAGAGACAAAACAAAAAAAGACATTCGATATCTAATACTACCACCTGTCAAAGTAATGATTGACCGACATTGGCCTACATGCCTCCAACAATACAGAACAACAGCTTTATGCTTTCAGAAGAACACCAAAATATCATCCACATCGCACCGTAAAATCCAAATTATACCACACTTCCCGAGCCAGATTTTCATCTCCCGTCACCTCCTCATTCCCACTCAGCAATTCCCCCGTACTTAGATGGCACTTCTCAGGCTCAACTCTCACCGTCCCAAAGATCTCCACACTCACCACCGCAGGATTCCGAAGCTGGCTTTTATGCTGCGCAAGTAGCCACCCGACACCCTTCCCATTCGGAGTTCCGAGAAGCGCCGCAACATACCCGTGGGGATCATTGATGTCGATTTTCCATCCTTCTCGTGTGACTGTTCTATTTTCTCTGCGCAGAATTTCCTGGATTACTGAGATTGTATCCATGTTGGTGATGTGGCTATGGATTATGTGTTTGAGATTTGTGATGGGAGTGCATTTTTGAGTGCACTGTGAACACCATGAGAGATAGGTGAGATCGGACCAGGTGTGAGGGCCGGGTATTGGCGTTTCATCTGATCTCGACGTGCTCTGCATGGATTTCTGAGTATTGTAGGGTGAAAACGACACGATGACAATGATAATGCCTTCCTAAAAGATGTACATGTTAGCTATTGAATAGTACGTTCAGCTAATATGATAACCTCGATTCCGGAACCTGGAGTTCTCGAGTTACATGCGATGGCTTTGACTGGGCAAATAGCTCTCTTTATCGATCATGAGAATAGCAATGATTCTTCTTGAGATGATTGTTCCAAAATGAAAATGACATCAATCGCAACGCAATTTTGCTTTTACGTTGGGGATTAGCGCACCTTTGGGTTCATTGCATAGTAGTAATGAGCATTTATATTCTATCAATAGTTAGCTTCTATTACTTAATCATTCAACTCTAGTTTGTTAAAGTCTGTCTGGGGATGAAACAAGATAGAATTAGAGAAATGAGATGTTGTAAATTCTTCGCTTCGGGAAAAGGGGCTTGAGGACCATCTATCCAGTATCTACTACTAGCAAATCTGAGCACAACCTTCGTAACAAGAGCCCTCGCAATATATTCTTAGATGGCGAGAAGTCGCACAAGTGATTCCAAGCCTTCTAGGTAACAAAAAAATCTAGAGCATCACAGTCGAAAATCTCGAAATATACAATTCCCCCGAAAAATAAGAGCAAAATAATCTTACCCCATTAGATCCACCATAAATGCAAGCCAATACCCCAATCCAATCATCTCCAAAATTCGAGTTATTGATTTTCCGGATGTGCTCCAAGAGATGAAATGCGCATTGAACTTGACTGCGATTAAATTTGATTTTCCACCCATTTTCTTCCATCGATTTTGGTCTGTCAAAGGAGCTCTGAGTTGGATAATCAGCATGCGTATTGTCGTTCTGGGCAATTCTTTGCAGCATTAGTTGTCCTGCATTTTGAGATTTTGAGAAGATATCCATTTTGCTGGGGTGGGTATGATGTGCGTTTTGTGGTTGGGGTAAGTGTATGAATGAGTGAACGGACAGGCGAGTTTTTTTCTTTGGAATGAAATGTGGTTGATCCCATATATAGGCCTCAGGGATTTTCTTTTCATTTATTTTTTTATTTGTTGGCATGGCCAGGAGAGCACGTCATTGGATCAAGTGAATCGCTCAAACACTACTGTCTTGTGAATAGATAGACAAACAAGAGTGAATGTTCTCACAGGATTGATAAGAATGTTTTGATATCTCATATCACTGTTCTTATATTTATGAAATGACCAAATTAGATTTTAATACAGAACTATGTCTCAGAATTATGAAATGATAGCTAACACCTTTGAAGAGATAAAGTCCGCTGATCCTCTCTTTATATAAAATCTTTCCTATACAAAACGGCAAAGCTAAAATAGAGATAAATAGTACCATGTATTTTATAAGCATTAATTTTGTAGACCAAACTTACGAGATGTAGTTATATTAACAATTCTTATGAGGGGTAAGGCTGGGCTCCACTATGAACTTACTACTCACCTTAACTGTCTCTCTCAATCTCAAATCTCAGTATGTTCACTATACCGTTATTCCCAAAATCACAATAATGCGATTAGATTTCTCAACACTTTCTTATGTATTGTATTAACTGAAAGTGTGACGTTAGTACTATATTATATCCATCCACGAGAAACTTCGATGATTACAACGGCATTCTTTCGGACTTCTTCATCTAATGTAATATAAACCTATAATTAAAGACCGCTACGTGAGACCATCTCAAAGTCATAGATCTAGTAAATGTAACTTAATCCTGCACAGGCACAAAAAATATGATATCATGGTATTAAACTTTTCTGTTGGCCTCTCACCGATCCTCGTGAGATATCTGCTTTGATTGTTCCCTTGAGTTGCATCTCGCGAGATTCTATGGCGGCTGCGTTGTGTTATGTAGATAATCTCAAACTCAGATCTAGTAATAAGCAGTATTTGAGTAGACATAAGATAATCAGGAAGTTTTATACTTAGCATGCATGGTAGG
Source organism: Sclerotinia spermophila (assembly GCA_038090695.1). NCBI lineage: Eukaryota > Fungi > Ascomycota > Leotiomycetes > Helotiales > Sclerotiniaceae > Sclerotinia > Sclerotinia spermophila. The sequence goes on along the minus strand of JBBMOJ010000309.1, from coordinate 33,909 downwards.
TATTATTACTGCTAATTGAGATGCTTCTCATCTAGTCTTTATCACTTAATAGCAAGCCACGATCTCATAGGATTTCTGCGGCAGGCTTGAAATGAAGGAGGCCGACAATAAAAGCCTACGCTCAGGGGAGTAACAATATAACATGAAACCATCCAGATTTCTCATTAGCTTGCTATTGCACCATTCAAATAACTACCCTCCTTCTTCGGGCTTCCATTCGTGGTTTCTACTGCGATCAGGAAGATAGTTGAGTAGATCCATATTCAGAGACATCTGAAGGTCACTAATTGTTGATAGTCCGAATATCCAAAAAGTAAATTAAGAACTCTCAATGAACTGTATCATGACATTGATGCAAATAACTTAGACGCCGTCATCCATTGCACTTAAAGGCCAGTCTCCTCCCATTCCATTCTTGTCTCTGTCAATTCCCAAACTCGAGATAGGATATGGATCTTCTAGACGCACCTTGAAAGCTAAATTTTGTGTCATCCCGAGCTGCGTCACGCTATGTCTAATGTTAAGAGCCAGTGAATGGAGCGGTTCTTAGGGAAAGATAGCAGAAACTACATTTTACACGTAGAAATATAGTCAGATTAAGGATTGTTTACCTACTTGCCATTTTTCTTTGCCGTTTCTTCTTTTGTTCTGTCTTTGACCAACTATCTTGAGGTCTCAAATCCAAACCATATTAGCAGATGTTGACCAAGTACGCGTAAATCTTTCTTTGCTCTCTTATGCAGCTCTCCTTTTTTCTCAATTATATTTCTTTTTCCTGAATAGTTATTAACATTACTTGTTGATACACTTTTGCTGAGGTTGAGTTGCGGGAGGTGTAAAGACATCCGATTGGCTCGGCTGGAGCACAGACTTTCTAAACTGCTAATTATCTCATCAACTCTAGCCTCAAATACATTTGACTGTAACAATGCTGATTTATCCTTTTATCAGTCTATCATTAATGACTACCAGGTAAGAGGGAAGATTATAGGGCTTGTGATGTTAAAATTTACTATATCTAGCTGTATTTTTTTCTGTATGTTCAAACTTGTCAACAGCTCCTAGCGAGCTTTTTGCAGTCAAGTAGTACTTTCAAAGTACTCATCGAAGGAGACTAAATGATATCCAGATATTGAATTACTTCCTTATAGTTTTGAAGAATGGAATTAGATATGATTCCATATTTACATCTGAACCCAAGAACTATGGATGTCTGTCACATTCAACTCAGGTCAATCTAGTTATCCACATGTGTTGTTCAACATGGGTCTCTTCTTTTCCTCCCAGGAGTTTTACCATCATAACTTACTGTCTGGTTCTTCTCTGAGCTATCATTTTCATTGCCTTTGGGCAAACAATAATGTCTGATATTCTCTTTTGATGGAGTTTTGAGGCGTATCTGCGGTTGTTGTAGTCATATTATACCCATTCACATTTTCTTAATGATTATTTGACTATGATTAGTGCATTTTGTTCTCACAGTCAATCTGTATTCTATCATCTGCACAGTTACATTTTAAGATGATTTATTGTTTTCCTTTCCAGAAATACATCAATGCCCGCCATCGTTGGATGTGTGTTCAATAACAGACAGTAATCCCCTTCTCATTATCTTTACAACTACACTTGAGGATATTCTAATTCCTACACTACTCCAATTCTTACACTACAAAAGTCAATGCCGTTTGTTTTTGAACATAGGTTAGTACTCATTATCTAAAATATTCATCTAAAAGGCAATCTATCACCTTGTTTCTAGAAGTTTTTTGAACATCGCTATCAACTGGATGGTTAATTTTATTATTGTATGTTTCTGTGTTTCACATGGCCAATCCTTGAACTGTCTCCTTCCAAAGCTTCCTCGTGAACAACTTGAAATATCATTCCAGAATCACTTCGTTTCTTTTTCTCTTCACATTCGTTTGAAGAGCAGTCTACATTTTGTTCTCCCAGATAACTCTATTTCTTTCTCTAGTAGGTTTGGTTTTGGAAATCAATCTACCAATATTATTCTTGAATTGTTTCATTTCTTGATGTCCTCGAGCCTTCTTCTGAGAAGATTCTGTATTTGTTGTTGTTGCAAGGGACTTCTATTTCTTCTTTCTAGGCTGAAGTCTTTTCATTTCATCACTTCGACACATTCAATCATCCTACAGTATTATTCACCACTGGAAAATCAACTCTGCTCGAGTTCTTTTCACCGCCTTTCAATCACTTAATCTTACCATGGGATTCCAAAGCTGACTTATCTTCGTCCAAATACAACAGTAGCAGATGCTACAATACCAGAACCTTTGCTTGAATATTCTGGTGAGTTCTATGACTCAATTACCCAACATTCACATTTTCTTATCTAGGTTGTCCACAGCTCTCACCATGGCAAACGCTCCTCACTTAATGTGCGAACCAATGTTCTTGGGCGAAGAGCGCTTTCAACGCTGGCCCTTCCCAGCCAATCACGCTGGAGCTCTATACCTCGAATTTTCCCTCGCAATTCTGAATAATCGCGCCCATCGAATACCCTTCACTATCACATTTCCATCAGATCTATATCGTGATATGAAAAAGTCACAGAGATTCCGCGACACGACGCCAGATGTCAATCTTGCCGATATGTCTGGAGATAATTTTGTTGATAATATTTCTTGGCCTGACTTTCGAGATATTGAGAACCCGCCAATGACCCAAGATCAGCTGGAAAGTATTGGATACCATATCGATTTGTTAGAGTCTGAGGTCCTTGGTCCGATTAAGGGTCCTACAATTAGTGATGAAGATTTTATCCTTCAAAAGCTTCATTTGAATCAAAAGAGAACTAAAGAGGAGCTTTTTGAAGATGTTCCTATAAATTTCTATGAGCATAAGTTCTTTGATGGAAGAGTTCAGAGTTTTGATTCTGCTATAAGGTATATTCGTTTTTTATTGTTAATGTCGAATCCTATTATTTTAGACTGACATTTATGTTTGATAGAGCTGGAGAAGGACCACAAATACCAGAATGGACACATCAAGGATTCGATACTATTGATGAAGAAGATGTAAGTCTTTCATCCAGTTGTTTCTTTTCCATCCCTCCCTATGCCCTACCCTTGAATCGCAATAATATTGGCACTAACACCTGCCACCCAGATGGCCTTATTAGACCGCCAAGAGATTCGCAAAGCCCTCCGAAGCTACGACGCTGCCTTCCGCGCAAACTACCTTCACTCCGACTTCGCGCCCGAAGAAAAACCAGCTCCATCAAAGAAACCAGGTGCTATGACAAACTGGTATCGAAAAGGTCCTGTAGGACGTGGTCGAAAGCCTCCTCCTAAGGTACGACAAGGTGTTGCGAATAGAATTGCTCAGGATCAGGGATGGCTTCTCCAGGAAGACAATCCAGCCCCAGCCGGAGGCCAAGAAGATACGGAGATGGGCGGAATGGATGTGAGTGGTGGAGGGAATATCGTTGGTGTGGGAACTACTAGCAGGATGAGAGCTACAATTGATTCTCCTAGACCTTGCGGATTCAATTCTGGATTGGCCGGAAAAAGTACGATGAATGATGCGCCTGGTCCTTCTGGGTATAATTTTAGCTCTGTTGTTGCAAACAATGCTCCTGATTCGAGATATAGCCATGGTGCCGGTGTCGCCAAAGATGATGTTGATATCTCTGGATATAGTTCTGGAACTGTTTCAAAAGCTGTCCCTGCCAATACATCAATGGCTATCGCTAATAGCACACCACTCGCTTCGGTATACAATCCTGGCTCTAGTGCAGGAAATGGTACAAGCGGCGCACCAGGTATTTCTGGTTTCAATCCTGAAACTGTCAGATGCAGCCAGATGAGTAGCACAGCTGGTCTTTCAGGATATACTTCTGGGCCTGGCACAAGCAGCGCATTGAGTAATTCAGCAGGCTCTTCAGGATACAACACAGTTTTAGTCCCAAGAGATACTATCAGTACAAGAGGAAATGGCGGAACGAATACCTTGAGCGAATCTTTGCCTCCTTTCCCAGCCTCGGATGCCACATCTACTGGCTTATCTACCGACTTTGTACCACCCAACATAAACTACAAAATTATCAGCGACATCAAAGCTCAAGATTCAACCCATCAACCCAATCTTCCCACTGCAGCCACAAGTAAAGACATCGTTCAAACACCATCTGCAAGCCAAGAGAACGGCATGGAGAGCATGGTTGGTATCAATAAAAAGCTGGCTTCAAGAGATGACAAAGATGAAGAATGGAAGCCAGAAAAGAAACCAAAGCCAAAAGCCACCAGGAAATCCGCCATCTCCAAAGCTTCTACTGCCAAAACTACCGGGACCAAAACCACCGCTCCTAAGACTGTTATTCGCAGAACTAGAAAGCCAAAGACGATTAATCTCAATGTCGCTAGTCCCATGGTTGCTACACCCAATGTCGTCAAGCAAGCCGCCATCCCGAAACCAAGGAAACCTAGAGGGACTAATCCTAAAACGGTTGGGGCTAAATCCGCCACATCCAAGACTAGTACCCCTAAGCCTTCCACTTCCAAAACTTCCGCCGCCAGAGCCAGTGCAGCCAAGCCCCCTTCACCCACAGCAATCGCCGCCCTCAAACCGCCTACCACCAGGAAGCCATCTCTCAAAAAGAGTATTTCGGGGGAAAGTGCCGATGGTACATGGGAGCCTGATGAAGAAGACTTACAAGAAATCTAACTTTGCTTTTACTCCTTCCTTGGAGTTATTTGTGTGAATCTGGGTGCTTCATTCTAAGTTGTTTGATGATATCCTGCTTTGGTTTGCGTTGGATGTAGATGGAGATGGATTTCTAGAGTTTTGCAAAGCGTTGGGATTTATGAAAGAAGGAAGGGGGGGAGGAAGGGCTTGATATAGAGGATGGGTTGACGAGGAATTCTTTGAGCGAGCGCAACTGAGTTACCTATTTACTACGTGTGAGATTTTCGGCTTTTGATAATATACCTTCCCTGGATGGTGTTGATGAAAGTTTCTTTTTTTTTTCGTCTCATTTGTTGCATCAGATAGATATTACTCTCCATTCCTTGAGAACTCTATCAAAGATGGAGATAATGAGATAGAATCAAATCAATACAGATAGATTTTTCATATCATAAGATTCAGCAGTGGATCTCCCGAACACGTACGGAAAGACAAATATTTAAAAATTCGAGTTTCTGAATTACTTTCTTAAGAAAAAAAAGATATGATTGACTTCTTAAGAGACTCTCTCAAGATAGGAAGGATAGAATAATTAGTTGTTGCTTTCGTCTTTCTTTCTATCAATTTGTATAAAGCCGCCATGTGACCATCTATTCCTGTTCCCATTATCACTCAGCCCCAATTTCGCACCATAATCAATTATATGACCAAAAGTATCTCCTTCCGTACCGTCAAAGACCACAACCAATAACAATATCGATAATCTAACAATACTCAAACAACATCCCGCCCATCCACTCCACATAGCCCCAAAGCAAGAACCAACCATCTCACCCATCCATCTCTATCGTACACCAATCCATACTCATACAAGTAACCCCAACAACCCAACCAATTAACCAATCTATAAATCACCACCCATCTCAGTTCCCATACATACACCCTCTACTAGCTCTCCTCGCATGATAAACCACACTCCTTCCAATCCCACATCCATGAGAACCCGTCCTCGAATTTGATTCCGAAATATCTGAATCATAGCATCGATTTAAATTTGCATAATGATTATCTGAAACGACGGCTGTTGATGCAATGGCTTTTTCTTTCATGAGTGATATTCTGTTTTGATCTTGTTAGCATATAGGAATATTGAAAGAGATATGAGAGATGGGAAGGCTAACTTACTCATCCTCGGAATAACCGGGGAGATTTACTGCTGGGCCTTCTTGAAAATTGAAGGGTGCACTCTGTGATTGCCATGTTAGAGACAGCACGTTGTGAACTTGTAGTACATGAATAGATGCTTACTATAGATAAAGGTTTGGGAGCTTTTGATTTTATTCCAAAGGTTTCAGCACATTTATTACTGAATTTTAAAAATGTAGCTTTGAATTGTATGCAGGACATGCTGAATCTTGGTAGATAGTTGAATTGAGATTGAGATGAATGTATGTGCGTATATGAATATATACTTTTTGGTATCTAACGACCGGTGTTTATTATGTTGGCAAATATATGACCTCGTGATAATGTATTGTAGATTGAGAGCGAGTATGAAATTGGAAGGCAGACGCGCTTTTCTGAAAGGATGAATATGCAGGATATTGAAAGACGCGTGATTGAGGAATGACTGTAATTAATGACCAAAAATGAAAGAATGATTGTTGATGTATGTTGCCGACTAGGAAAAAAAGGTAGAAGGAGAAGAATTGCTGAAGAGCTGTCTGTCAATGCCTCGAATAAGAAGATTGGCGATGATTGAAGAAGATATATGAGAAGAAACAATTAAAGAGAGGAAATTTATTTTTGAATATAATTATCAGTTTGCTGTCAAGGGCAACGATACTATCAAATGAGAAATTACACAGAGTCAGTACTACAATGAGTACTACTTCGGGTGCATCAAAATTCCCATTCTTTGGTACGCCTCAAAGGAACGGCAATCCGGCGACGTAACGTGGCGGATTCCTTACTCCCAAACTTGAGGCAAATGAGAAGTTCCCTGAATTACTCCCTTATCAGATGAGGCCCTTCTGGAATGTTGATGACCAAAATGCATCGCTTCTTTTCTACCAAATCTATCCAAGGGGGGTTAACGAGCTGAATACGTTAATGTCAAAAGTTGCTAGAGACCTACCTAGCAAGTTGTCAAAGTCAGTAATACCATGAAATTGTATCTCATTTAACATGACAAATTGACTTGAAGTAGATTGATGGATTACATGAATTTTACCATCAATAATTGTGATGTACAGATTCAAATCAGGGAGGTACGGAATGTCCCCCAAAATCATACCGGAAGAAGGGGAAAGCGTGGAAATGTGAGGGAGCACGACAGGAAGATAGGAAATAGGAAGGGTTGATCATGTGATTAACTCTTCAAAGAATTCCCCCTTCCAATTATTTTGCAGCAAGGTCTAATCTTCACCCATTTTTCGATTCGCATGCCCAATCAAAGTATCCCCTTGCGTTACCTTAGAAAATGGATCAACATTAATCCAAATCTTTTTATCTGACACAAAAATTCTTCGAGATTGTATCACTAATAAAATGTGCATATTGCTTGGCTAAAATTGAAATCTGTGTACCATTGGCGTAGAAGCGCCATGGCCCATCAATGCCACTCTGACATTCGACATGTGTAGAACTTGAACATCAGAAATAATTTCGGCACCGTGGAGAAAGATAAAGGTATATTCGTCATTCGTCTATATGAATCCTTCAGTCGCTTATTTCTACTCGAATGCACCCATTTGACTAGAACTTATCGATTTGTGGCTCTGATTTCTGGTGTGAAAAAACTCAAAAGTCGTTCGAGAGTTCTGTACTACAAGCACACAAGTGTAGGAGTAATACTCGAAAGCCCTTATTTAGGGTAATCCTTCAAGTGGTAACTCTTCAGCTTGACGAATTGTTCAAAGCCAAATTTACTTAGAGTGACGCCCCTTCCGGAATTTTTCCATCCAGTCCATGCAAGGTCCTGTCAATAATTGTGAGCCATACTCATGTACATCTTCAAAGGGCAGAGTGACTTACAGGGCTTGGGTAATCACATCTGTTCACAAAGACAGTTCCAGCCTCTACATCTTCAGCTAATTCGGCCGCTTTTGCCGTGTCTTTTGTCCAAATTGAGGCGGTTAATCCAAACTCGCTGTCATTCATGAGTTTTATGGCTTCTTCGTCATTCTTTACTTTCATCACGGGAATGACTGGACCGAAAGTCTCCTCAGTCATCACAGTCATGCTATGATTGACATTACCAAGCAACGTAGGTTTAACGAAGTTGCCTTCTGGGGGTGGAGCCTTGAAGGTTTCATTCTCGGGCGTGAGATCCTTGGCACCCTTATCTAATGCATCCTTAATATGTGCCTCGATCGTTTCCTTTGACCTTTTTGAGACGACGGGACCGACATGCTGCATAAGTAAGTAGTAAGTATTTAGCCAGTGAAAATTGTGTGCGAGGGACTTACCGTTTCCTTGTCGAAAGGATCACCTAATTTGTAGTTCTTCAAGACATTCTGCAACGCCTCAATGAATTCATCATGGATCTTCTCATCAACATAGATTCTTTCCAAGCTGCAGCAACTTTGACCCGAGTTGAAAACAGCTCCATCGACGATCTCCTCGGCAGCCCACGCTACATCAACATCACCTCTTACGTATGCAGGATCCTTGCCACCGAGTTCGAGCCCAACATTCACGATTCTATCAGCTGCTGCCTTAGCTGTAGCCAGACCACCAGCTACAGATCCAGTGAAGCACACAAGAGCTACTTTTGGATCTCTAACAATAGATTCTATAATGAGAGGGGAACCGCAATGGAAGTATTGGATGACATTATCTGGAAGGCCGGCTTCAGAAAATATAGATGCCATATGTTCAACGATTGTAGGAGTCTGCGGAGATGGCTTAAGAATGACCGAGTTGCCAGCAAGGAGAGCTGGTATCAACGAGTTGACGAGGATGAGATAGGGGTACTAAAATAATCAAGTTAGCTAAAGAAGTGAGGCGCCGAAAAACTACACTTACGTTCCATGCAAAAAGGATGAGACATGGTCCAACAGGCACCTTTCGAATGAATCTTTTGAATCCTTTCTCTGCCTCTCCATGTGTATCTTTCAATGCATCCTCACTAATCTTCAAAAGGTATTCGCCCCTCTTCACAGCTGTGGTAACTTCTTTCGCAGTATAGGCAATGGGTCGACCCATTTGTTTCGTCAACTCCTTTGCCAATTCATCTTGCTTGTCATTCAAGAGCTTAAGAGCCTTTCTCACAATATCTTGACGTTCTTTCAATGAAGTCTTACGATACTTCAAGAATGCTTCGGTAGCAGTGATGGGTAATTGCTGCAAATCTTCCGCAGAGATTCCGGTCCTGGTCAAGACAGGCTTGTTGGTGATAGGAGAAATGGTAGTAATTGTTTCGACAGACATTTTGGAGATTTTGTATATTCTTAATTGTTTAAAGATCAAGACAACAAACAACAATAACACTCTTATATTGCAGATTTATTTCTAGTGGGGGTGGTGGGATAAAGAGAGTCAAGCAAGCTATCAGTGACGCCCACTTTACCGGTATTGCTATGCGTCAATGTCATTACAGGATGGATGTAACAGGGGTTCCGACATATTCCAAGCCGCTAAAATTTTAAACTTTTTGTCACTTCACCACCAAAAAAAATGATAAGTGATCCCAGTCAAAATTTATAATTCTTTTACATCCGAATCTCTTCCAATTCATCAATCAAGCTATTCGACCAACCAAGCAATAAATCAATCGATCAATCGATCAATCAAAAGAATGGCGACGAGAAAGCATAACGATTTCTTGGATTTGAATGAGAGTGATGGAGATGAGAGTCAAGGATACAATTCGGAAGCAGAGGATTTAAAAAAGGGTGGCAGAAGTCTAAAGAGAAGAAAGGTCGATGATGATCAAAGCGATGACGAAGATATTGATGAGAATAGCGATCGAGAAGAACAATACTCTAAGGACGATATAATCGAAGAAGCTTCAAAAGTTATCGAATCGAAACCGAAACCGAAATCAAAGAATAGTTCAAAAGAATTGGAATTGCCAGGAATTTCGAGGCCGCTCACGAAAAAGAATCTTGTCGCAAGTGCTGCTGCTATCAAAAAATCTGGCGTTGTCTATCTTTCCCGAATACCACCTTTCATGAAACCAACAAAATTAAGATCACTTCTTGAACCATATGGTGACATCAATCGCATATTCATGACACCTGAAGATCCAGCTTCGCACACAAGACGGGTACGCAATGGAGGAAATAAGAAGCGATCATTTGTGGATGGATGGGTAGAATTTGTGAATAAAGCAGATGCCAAGAAAGTCTGCGAATTGCTGAATGCGAAGACAATTGGAGGCAAAAAAGGAAACTACTATCATGACGATGTATGGAATCTTCTTTATTTGAAGGGGTTCAAATGGAACAATTTGACGGAACAAATTGCGGCAGAAAATGCTGAAAGAAACAGCAGAATGAGAGCCGAAATTAGCAAGACGACGAAGGAGAATAAGGAATATGTACAAAATGTCGAACGCGCAAAGATACAGGAGGGTATGGAAGCAAAGAAGGCTGCAAAGAAAAGAAAGGATGGCGATGCGGATATCACGAAGGATGAAGATGTGGAAGCAAAGAAGCAGAAGAAAGATGCTAATAGGCCAATGCGCTTCAAGCAAAATGCTCCAGCACTGAAGAGGAAGACTCAGAGTCAACCAGAACAGGTGAAGAGGGTTCTGAGTAAGATTTTTTAGACTAATCAAATACACCGCAGAGGGAGTATTGCATCTACACAACTCAACTATCCCCATGTTGGCCTTCTCAATGAACCAAAGAACACTTCCAATAATTTCAACAAATATATGTTGTACTCTGTTGTCAACCAACCGCCAATCATTTCTTGTGCTGCTACATCAACAGCTTCTCCAAAAGCGTCAAAGTTTCTCCTCAGTCCCTCCACGTTGATGTTCCTCCCCGTAGCAGCAGCACTTTTTTCCAACTTTCCCACTTGTAATTCGGCCATAGCACGCCATGTCTCAATGGCTTGGAGATTGTCATCCAAGCTTTGAACAAGTTGAGAGTTGACAGTGGCCTTCATTCTCAGCTTTTCATATTGTTCCAAATCTAGTCGGAATCCAGGAAGATGCATTTCCACATCTCTCCAGATGATTCTCAAGACACTATGAGCAGTAGGCTGGCTATATAAAGGGCTTGCTCTGTGTGTAGTCCATTCATGGATTGTTGCAGTGGCTCGTTTCTCGTGGTCTGGTCGGTAGGATCGTGGGTCTGCTTTTGCAATGATTCCAGTGCGTACTTGGCGGGCTAGGATTTCTCCTTTCTCCTCAAATTCGAGCCAACCTGGGGGAAGTGGACCTCGGCTGGGATTGAGTTTGGTTCTTTCATGCGTTGCAACGTTGTAGTAAAATTTCGTCCCATCGCAACAGTCTCTTTGCTCCCACCATTCGGGTTTAGATATTGTGGCTTTGGTCATTGAATGGATTGCAACGATGATCGTTCTTGTGTGTTTTGTTCTCCTCGTCTTAGTGATTAGATGATTTCATGACATTCCTAGAGCGGCCATTGCCTGCCTTCCTTTTATACTCTGGTCTTCACCAAGGAATTGCTACTATGGAAATAAATTCAATTACATTCATAATTTCTCAATGATATTGTATTGGCAAAGGTAGAATCATAGCCAGACATTCAAGCCTTCTTGAGAGACCCGCATGCCAAATCCTTACCAGTCATAGTTGATTTATAAAATTGCTTTTACGGTGCGTGAGTAACTGCTCTTTCTTCTGTTGTCTATTACTGCTGTCATATATTCTCTTTTTAGATGAGACATTACTCTTTTGCTTTACGCAAATATTGGGTTTCTGGTCAGCTGCTCATTTATCGTAATGACCTTCAACAATAATATCTAACTCAACTTGATGTGTTTTCGAACAATTTCTTGTCAGAACAACCCGACAGAAAACAAACATCGAATCACAAATTTAACGGATATTTTAAATTTCAATATCAGCATACATAACAACTCTAGTTCGTCCTCTTTAGTGTGCTAGTCCCGGTACCCTCAAGTTTTCCAGAATTAGATATCCCTTCATCCGCGCAAAAAGCCCATCAATCGACGAGTAGGTTCCTCACGCATTCTTCGTGACATACTCTCATCTTGCAGTTTCCTTACAACAGCACTCATCGAATTCAACTCTTTCACCAAGAATCCAAGCATATCTTTCCGTAGCTTCTCTCGTGTCTTTTCTCCATATCTACACCATGCATAATAGTCTTCTCTCGCTCTTCTAGCCTCTTTCCTGCTCCTCTCTGCTGCTTCCCAAAAGCTCATGGTATGGCCTATCGGTACCTGAAGCACACATCTGGATTTTAGATACTTCATGAGGTCTTCATCTGCTTTGTTGATATAGGAGAGATATCTCTCGCGCGCTTTTTTCGTACCCTCTTCCGCTTTATCTATGTCCTTTAAGATATCTGGTGGAGGTGTGATTGGCGAGAGACGCTTGGCTGTTTCTATATCCTGTCTCGCTCGTTCTCCGGCTCTCTGACGGCGACGATCGTGGTGGTTTCCGTGGTCTGCCATTCTATTCATTCGGGGTGGTGTTTCTTGTTGAAGTTTTGTTCTGAGTGCATTGCTGTCCTGGAGTGATAATCATGCCATGACGATTTCGTATTCATTATATGCTCTCTATTTGCTCGCATTTTAATGATACTAATATATGACTGCACTATGAGATACTATGACGAGGTTGACTTCGTGGCTTTCTTGAAAACATGATCGCCAACGCATGAGGAATCACTATTATTAGGGAAGAATATTGCAGTTGGTTTCTTACGGTGGATTTGGAGAGAAAAATGGGCGTATATCCTCTCATTGAACTTTAGAGCCTCCATACGGTGTTTCTACTCTCAGATTTTACCGAGGTTCCAACATCTAAGAGAGAAAATCTTGAATCCATAGATCATTGATTCATTAAGAAATAGCATACATCATCTACACGAACTTTCATGGCCATCCTCCCTTCACTTGGCTCAATTAAACCTTTACCACTTCTCGCAACTCCTACAACCTTGCTCTCTATTCCCTTGGAATTCTTTCCCGATCTAGGGCCTTTTTCCACATGTTTCTAAAACGCGCTTGCCTCTGATCCACCTTATTCTGGAAATCCTCAGAATCTTTCTTCATGCCTTTGTAATAGTTTTCTATATCTGTCCACAACATTCTACTATTTAAGGCCGATGCTACCAGTTGTCCCTGCATCCTATGAGCTTCTCCCTCGAGATACAGAATCCTTCTTTTCTGTTGCTCGTATGTCATTTGCGGGGCAAATCTTGTCTGAGAACTTGCAGGAATTTTGTAACTGTTTAAGGATTTAGAGCAGCATGTTGGCGAGTGATTGCAAGAGGACTTTGTACCCGAGAATATTCCCATGCTGTCCTGTCTTTGCATCTAATCGGAGATCTGAGAAAGAGGATACCATGTTCATAACATTCTGGTGGATCTCCACTCGTGTATTTAGTAACGTCGTTCAAAGTTTGCTGGATTGGGTGATGATGATTGCACCAGCGTTTAGTTGATACTCATATATGACTGATTGGCAAATTCGGATCATTATACAACTGGAGCTTACAACTCACTATTCGAGTTTGTCGATTATTCATCAAGCCTATACACAGCAATCATCGTTAGCTTTTACCTTCATATGCAAAAGTTTCACAATTTCGCCTTTAGGGGAAACTACTCCACAGTTCGCCAATCATTTCATCAATCTGTGACTTGTCAAATCATTTGTCATACTCGAAAATTCGGTGTTTTGTTGTAAAAGCTACTTTCGGACAGTAGACGTCTATTCTACAATCCAGTTCCTATCATGGAACATTTATGGTTGAATCACTTCCATATAGGACCCATGGTTTAGCGCTCATAATTTATCTATTTGCTCAAAAATCACGAGAAGTTTCTACCAAGTAATGAACGAAAACATCCTGATATAATTCTCCATGTGATTACTACCACTTCGCTCCCCCCTCTTCAGCCTTGACTTCCTCAGTTGCCTGACCCCCTTGTTCTTCTTTCTTCTCTTCACCTCCCCCATCTCCTCAGTCTTGGACCGCTTTAGTTTCTTCGGCACCTCCTTTCCCAAAGCCCTGATCTCCTTGAGCTTCGGACTCAATTATTTCTGCCTGATATCCTTGATCTGCACCGTCATTTTGACCTGCTTGTTCTTCCTTGTTCACTGGGTCTTCTTGTTTTGCTGTATCTTTCCCACCTCCTTGATCACTCGCTCCGCGATCTCCCTGTGATCCTTGACTTCCACAGATTTCCTCCGGCTTATTCTGGGACCTCTTAATTTCTCCTGTCTGATCCCTTTGATTTCTCCGGGCCCCGTAGCCGTTTTCATCCCTATTACTTTCTTTGCCAATCTCACTCCCTCGAGCCCCATAACCATTTACATCCCGATTGTAGTCTCTGCTAACTTCATCACTTTCAAATCCATGTCTTTCATACCTAGGCGATCCCATCTTATTCCTATAATTCGCTTCCGTTCGTTCGAGACTCTCTTGAAGGTTTGCATAATCTTCTCTTAGGCCCCTAAATAAGTTCTCTGCATATTTACGCCAGATTGCAAGTGTATCCTTTTCAGACTTCACATAACTTGCCACATTTTTTTTCTCGGCCGAAATTTCCTTTTCCAAAGCAGTGACTTTTCGTTTAAGAAGGTCGATTTCTGTTCGTTGTCTTACTTCGACTGGGGTTCGATTAAATAGTGATGGCATGATCTCGTTGTTGAGCTTTTGCCGAGATCAAACTCGGTAAACAAAAGATAGAATAAAAATCGACGTGTATTGCTAGGAAGTCCTAGCCTAAGTAAAAATTATGATATGTTACAACGTCGAGCCGGTTACCTTAACACAATTTATATTTCAATCTATACGAGGTTTGTACATTTACCTGCGTCGCACAACAACTGACTGTTGTCAAGATGACTGTTGATATGGAGGATATACAACACAAGAAGTTTCAAAGAGCAAACAATGAGTCTTGTCAAAAACATTCCATTTTCGGAATGACTAATAAACATGAGCTAGGAGCGCTTGAAACGATAACTTCAAGTAGACATTCGTGATGGCTGAATCATCATTGAAATCACAATTTTCCCAAAAGCTTCTGCCTAAGTTAGGATTACGGTCAGTTAATCTACCCGCTCTCCGCTTTAATAATTTCTAGCTTTTTATCGCAGAATCTTCACATATCACGAGCTGCGGTGCATGTCCACATCTTTCGAACCGAGATATTCCATGACTTGATTGCAGGTGCGCTGGCGTGCACATTGTTTTAAAGCTTTTGTGCTTTATCTCCCCCCTCCCCACCAATACTAAAGGATTCATAGTCCCACTTTGTCTAATACAATCACTCTCATTTACTCATACAACTATAGAACTCATACACTATACCATATAACTATATGATGTGGTTTAGTATATAGAATGCTACGCTATACAAAGAAAGTTGCGTTAAAAACCCTCGGCACGATGATTTCTCGCAGGCTCTAAAATATAGCTTTATATTTTGTATTGTGCTATGCCTTAGCGTTATCCTGGCAGCAACGACATGTTCGTACCTAATGCCGTATCCCTCTCAAGCTAATCATAATACAGACAATAAAGCACCTCGCACGTTCTTGTTCACCATCACAAAACTTCTTCATCACGACTCCATATTACTTCTGCAAGTGTCTTAACTTCGCTATAATCCCTCTTCCTCAATCCTCTTCATTACTAACAAATTCTCCAACTCTTTCACTCTTTTCTTTTCCTTCGCCAATTCTAAAGCCAAGCCGTCAGCCCTACGCTTCTCTGCCAGGTACTTTTCCTTCATCTTATCGTATTCTTCGCTTCTGGCTAAAGACTTATGCCCAGGTATATGCACTAGCCTTGTTAAAAACGAGATGTGACAATTTTTGTCAAAAAGCGTCGGGAAATATTCTTGAGCTATCTTGGTTTTGGTGATCGGACGGAAGTTTAGGAAAGTTAGGAAAAGATCATGCTGAAAAGTTACCTTATTCAATGTCTTTAAATATGCACAATGCTTTGTTATATATAATGCAGTCATTCGTTAGCTCCCGTAAAAGTCAGCTCTGCGATTGCTACTTCATGACTGCCCAGGTGTTGTTGAATTTTGACAATGTATTTTCTTCGTTGACAAATGCTCAAACAACATAAAAGCCAATCCAAATTTACAACATCGACCACTCCTCCCGATCCATCCAAACATTTTTCCGTAATATTCATATTTTCCACAAAAATCCCGTTGCAAAACCTCTCCCGCCTATTTCTGTCCCACCTTTCACACCAACAGTCGTTACTTTATACTCACTAATCCCTCCACTCTCTCGTGATCTTCCAGAATCTCTTTCATTCCGCACTTACTGAACGCACAAACCCTTGCACAATAAATATCCGAGCAATCGTCCTAGAAATCACAATGATAGCTTAGAATCTCGTCTTTTCTCTTCGGTCGACGAACGAACCATCTTGATTCCTCTAGGTCACATATTTTCTTATGTAAACCTAGTGTAAGACACAAACTTTCCATACGAACCTCTCTACAATCATTTCTTTCACTCT
This sequence comes from Sclerotinia spermophila, assembly GCA_038090695.1. Taxonomy (NCBI): domain Eukaryota; kingdom Fungi; phylum Ascomycota; class Leotiomycetes; order Helotiales; family Sclerotiniaceae; genus Sclerotinia; species Sclerotinia spermophila. The sequence goes on along the minus strand of JBBMOJ010000309.1, from coordinate 17,596 downwards.
AAACATTACTGCCCTTCAAACCCCCCCTTTTCCAACCTTAATTGAAACCTGCTTCTCGCCCTTATTGGTCTTTACACGGCAGGCCTCACAATCACACAATACAAACCCAAAATACTAGACTGAAAATGTTTTATTAATCTTATCCAGAGAAATTTGAATCTCCAAAAGCCTAATTACGCCCCCTTCCATTCCATTCTGCCCATCTTGAAACCAACTTCCAAGCTCAAATAAAATCCGATAATATAATGCAACTAAGTTTCCCTTTCCTTCTTCACTACAGCCCTTTCAACCAACGATACAATTCAAATCGCTCCAATGCTTCAAATCCCAATCCAACCCCCATTGATTCCCTTTAATTTTTTCGAAACCTGGTAAGAAATTATTCAGATCGTCCAAAGAATGACAATAATGACTCCGTTTTATATGCATGTAATTCAACTATAAATCTCTCGCCATTCATTTCCCTCACAGTTGACCAGAAAGAAGTGCTTCGGTTGCTATTTAAGAGTTAGTCGACGGGTAATCTAAACCAGGGATAAGTAGGAACATACCAGAATTAATATAAGCTCTTCTAGCATCGAGCGAGACCCCAAATCTCTTCTCCAACTCCATCTTGATACTCTTCTTCGTAATCGTCATCAAATCAGCTGTTCTGAGAATATCTCTGATCTCCTGCAATATAGAGTCATCACTTGGCAAACCTGCCAGATTAGACATCTCCATTTCTTGTTGACCAAAATATTGGCTTCCACTAAATTGACTGGCTCGGTTTCCTGGTGTCCCCATTCCCATTTCGGATGGTGCCAATGAGAGTCGAGATTGATATGGATTGCCATTCTTAGAGTCGATGCCATAACCATTATAATGTGATATCGGTCGAGATGCAGGAATGGCGTATTCTGAAACATTAGGTTGGTACTTGGTACCATAGGAATATCCTGAAATTACAGATCGTCCATCATCATCTTGCTGAGTTTGAGCTTCCCAAAGCTCGGCTTGATAATCTTCCCATTTCTTGTGTGGAATAGATGCAGGATCAAACACTCCTTCGTCTGTAATGACAATCTGCTTACCCGATTCCCCAGTAACTACACGAGTGTTACCCCACGAGAAATCATCCATATGCCAAAAACTGTACAACGGCAAGCATAAGGAGTATACGGGAATGGCAAGGACATAAAGAATCATCCATCCGATCATTTCCCATTTACGTCTTACAATGAAGATGATTGCCTGCAAACCATAAATTGCAGCAAGCAGAATGAAAGCCGTGATAGGAACATAACTTGGCGATTCGATAACAAGTACGATGAGATAGACGATATAAGCAACAGTGACCGGTTGAACCAAAGTGGAAACCAAATCGATCATAACAATGAAACGCATGCTGAAGCAGCAGAATCCACAAAGTTCGGACATGGGCACGAGTTCTGCAAGGTTGTGTACAGTTGAGTTAATCCAGCGACGACGTTGGGAAAGGAAGACGGCCCAAGAATCAGGAGCAATGGTCCAAGCGTGAGCATTAGTGATGTATTTGGTCTTGTACTTGGCATGGTATTTCATGAGTAGTGTAGTCAAGTAACGATCTTCTCCCAGATGTAACAAGTTCTTCATGTGAAGTGTATCGACTCGAATGTTGGCATAATTTTCGACGACTTCACGACTGACAAATAGAGGCTTCCCGGATTCTGCAGCTCGAATACGATACATTGTGAAGCAACCTGGTAAACAAGTAACACTACCAAACAAACTTTCGAATGCTTTAGCAAGATTGTGGGAGATGAAGTACTCATAGACTTGGATCATAGTGACGAATGAAGATTTGGAGTTCGTCAATGATGTTTCTCCACAAACACCAAGTAATTTGGTATCGTCCAAGAATGCTGAAACCATACGAGAGGCAGAGTCCGCTGCAACGACCGTATCGGCATCAATTTGTAACATGAATTCATAGAATGTCGGATTGACACCTATGATATTGCGGATTTGATGATACATTTCAAGCTCGAGAGGGCTCATAGGCGCATTGTAGTGAACACGGTTCAAGAATCGCATCATTACCATTTGAGAATCCCGCTTTCCTCTGTTTCCTGGCTTAGAAACTTCAGAAGGCTTGCCAACTTTCACAACGACTAAGAAAGGAACGATATGACCTTGGACCTCGTAAAGACCGGAATAACATTTACCCATGTTATGTTGTTTCATTCCCTCTCCCAAAGACTCAAAGCTCAGAGGTTCAGGGTCAACTGTGTCTGACACTCCAAGAATATCCAAGACGATACGTGGGGTGGGTCTGTCGTTGCCCTGACCAATAATCATACCATCACAGATGACGACCAAGAGTTTACGCTTGTCATCATATTTCATTCTGGCGATAGAGTCGATAGCACGGCGAAGAGAATCCTCGTCTTCTGTGTAGACGGGCACTTGACAGATGACAAACTTATCCAGATTTTCGGGAATGTTTTTGCCGCCAAATTGTAGAGCTGCAAAAAATTTGAAGACGATAACGGCGCAGAGAATCATCGAAATTGCCAAAACCAAGTACTCGGCAAACTGACACTTGATAGAGTTTCTGGTATCAACATCTGCAACATAGAAGAGGTTATCAAGACAAATTTTCATTCTAGACCGCATCTCATCACTAATCGCAAGAGCGTTCCAGTATTTTGTGACGTCCTTCCCAGATTTTTGTTGAAACAAGTCCACGACTAAAGGTGACATGAAGTCGACACTAGCATCCGAAGGTACCGTCTCACCATCGGCAACAATAATTTTACGACCTCCAGAAACATACTTCGTAAGGTCATAGACTTTACCATCTATGATGCCGATCGAGTCCAACTTCGTAGCAAGCGTTTTAACATATTTTGCCGTGTAGCCAACATGACCCTTGTAGTACCCAGACTCTTTGAGCATGATCATTTGTTCTATGAACCAATCGGGACGAGAATCATTTTTGAAGGCACGGAAGTCATGATATGCAGCATTGGCATCTGTGCTACTGACTGTGGACGCGGAACCACTGACGTTGGTAGAAGTATAGTCGAGTTGCACCGAAGGATCGATAGAGCCTGTGGTTCCTTGACAGAGAGCCGAGACTTGAACCGGAAATAGGCCAGTGGCGTCGAGGCCAGCGTACTTCAAGATACTCTTTTGGGGTATAATTGACGGGTAATGGCGAGTTGAGAAGCTTGAGAGATCAAAGACCACTCCTCTAATGGCGACATAAGCATCGGCGCTTTTCCCGTCGTACGATGACAATTCAGCCGCACTGAAAACGTGTTGAGTAGGACAAATCAGTTTTGGAAAGATTACGACGAAGAAAGCGACGAATAGACAACTCCACCAAATCATCATGTTGATCGCAAGCTTTTCTCTCCAGGCCAACCGAACATCTTTTCGGGGCATACGGCCAATCCATCGTATCAGGAAATCAGGAATGAGCCATGTCATCATGTACACGACTGCTACCCATCTCTTGCGACTCGCACTGACTTTGACTTCCTCTACCTCAACCATGGTCTTTTCATTTCCCTTCTCAGCTAGTTGCTCCTTGGTATCCAAATTGCGGAACATATCACCTTGGCCAAGAGCAGAAGCACCAGCGTCGGAGCGCGCATCGTCTTGACTGCCAAAATAACCAGATTTTTTGTCTCCGTAGATGTAAGCTCCAGGCGAGGGTGTGAGTAAACCGGCACCGGCACCGGCACCAGCACCCATAAGGCGTTCCTTTGAGGCACCGTAGTTATCGCCTGGTGTAAGTCTAGCCTCACCGCCATCATCAGATGGCAGGGGGTAGCGTCCTGCAACGAAACCACGTTCGTTCAGCTTCGCGATTTCGGCCCAGCACCTCTCGCTGAGGAATATCCCCGTGCTACCAACTCTGGCCTCATTAGATGGCCATCGTTTCTCTTCAATGACATTCTCAGCCTTTTCTCGCTCACTGCCAACTAATATGGTTTCAGTGTCGGCAAGTCCCAGGAACTCTCCGAATGGAATGAAAATGCTAAAGTCGGCATTTCGTAAACGCTGACTGATTTCGGCAATACCGAAAGTTTGAAGTTGCATCCGTACACATTTGCTATCAAATTGATTTGCTATGCGTCGATCGTTGGGCTTGAGACAGAATACAAAGTATGGGTTTGTATTTTGTGAGTTGAGAGCTTTGAAGATATTGTCCAAGGATGACAGATATTGTGCAGCAGCGCCTTGGTCGATATTGAGGCCCTTTCGAGCTTTGCTTCCAGAATCGATGGTTTCTGTGATGTCCTCGACCGAGTCCATTGCATTTTTTGAGCCACCAAAACGACTTGGTCGATCCCCCTTTCGTCGCATGACACTTGGCTGTCTTAGAGGCTTAGAGCTGACTTGAGCTTGCATAATGGTCGACTTTTCTTGTGGATGAACCATGCGTTGAAGAGCTTCTTGACCAAAAAGTTGGCCCACAAAGTCGCTCTTCGTGTCACGAATCAAGCTCATGAGATCTCCCGAAATGACTTCTCCATTTTCTTCCACCAAACCCGCAACGGGATATTCTACTTCTCCAGCAAAATGCTTAACTGTGAATGCAGCGGAGGCATTATGAGTAGCAAAGTTGCTTCCCGGGAGCCTAGCAGTTGCACTACCCACTGTAATTGCTGGGTTCTTGCCTTCGAAACGTTTTCTCAAGCTTTCTAGTAGTTGTACATCTGTCTTGTGACGCTTGGTTTGATCGTCAAGGATACTTAAAAGACCATTGCCATGCTTGAGAAGACCCCTAACAGCATCGGAATTGTCAAAGTAGCTGGTAGCTGCAACAGTTACTTCTTCGGTCTCAAGCATATCAGCCATTGCCTCGAAAAAGCTTTGCAAGGTAAAGTTATAAAGTGCTTCAGTTGCAGCATTATTCAGAAGTTGATCGAGAGTCGAGTGAGTAGCAGGCTGTTGAGAGAAACCTGGGAAATCAACAATAGAAATGGTATTTCCAACCGAATCCTCTGGCGCGCATACCCTTTGATTGATGCTTTCGATAACATAAGCCACAAGCAACGAGTATAAAGTCCTTGCTAATTCGTCTGCGTTGCTCTTAGCACCCTTAGGATCAAGCATCACCGTTACTCTTTCTCTGTGGAGAATTTTAGTCTTATATCCAAGAGTGGTTTGCAGATCGGTCGCCCCCACACCCAAAAATGCTGCAATGATGGAGAGAACATCCTTGTTTTTGACAGCCGTAAACTGTTGACTACCTTCGTGCGAATACCCGCCGCTGTCATCACCCATTGCTGTCGTATTTCCCGCTGTTTCGAATTCGAGTTGACCAATGTGAAGAATACTAGCCAAAATCTGGCAAATCTCGGCAATTTCACTTCTTGGAAACTCCAACTTTCTCAATGCTGTCTTGAACAGCTGAAACCCTTCCGCATCATTGATTCCCACTTTGAGTTGCGTTGGGTGACCAAGGTATCGCCATCTCTTTTGACCTCCCATAGAAAGCCGATTACTAGCGCCTCCGTGGTCTGCAGGTGAATCCAATCCCAAATGTGTCTTTTCAGCAGCACTAGTACCAGCTAGAAGGTAATACAGTACATGGAAATTCCTCTCTCCGGTCGGTACAGCCGCCACTCTGCTTCTTTCCAACCTGTGATCGAGAACCTTTCCACCAATCAAGGTTGGGTTGACTGTTGATGCTGTATCATATTGAAGCTCAAAGAACAGACCCGCTTTCGAAGCGGTTGGAGTGGTAGCTGTTTTAGTAGATGTGAGAGTATCGAAGACGTATGCGGAAAGTGATAATTTGGTGGAAAGAGGTGTGCCCGATTTGCTCAGTAAAGCAGAGAGCAAATGAGAACGAACTGTGGTTTTACCGGATCCCGATTCTCCTCTATTTGTCAGATTAGCAATATGTTTTGGGAAATAATGAATATGACATGTCCCACTTACAAAAACACTACAGCTTGGTTCTCAGTTCTGGCCCCAAGTCTTGTGTATGCCTTGTCGGCCATGCCCTCGGCGCCCGCCATTGCACTGCCTTCTTTGCCTCCATCTGGACCCTTTGTCGAAGAAGAATATGTGTTGAGAGATATTAAGGCATGAGAGGAGAGGTCTGCCGTTGGTAATGAAACGTGGAATCGACTTGCAAGATGTGCAGTCAAATGTGTATCCGATTGTAAGTGAGCTGGTAAGGCGGGAAGGGATGGCTGCGAGTGAGCTCCGCTACTTGGATTATTGAGAGCCATGAGCGATGAATATGGGTCGAACCCCTTGATTTTTGTATTTGTGTGTCAATGTATAAATGATCCTCTGGTCAGTTTTGAGTGAGAAGTATTATAGATATTGGTATTTTGGGCCGCGTTTTTGGGGAGATGTTGGGTCAGCGAAGGGGTAAGTAAGTGTTAGGTGTTGGAAGAGAACGAAAGACTCTATCAAAAACGGACTAAATAGAGAGTGGATTATGAGCAACAGAAGCAACAGATAAAAGCGAGTGTATTAAAAAGTTGCAACAAGAAAAGAGTTTAAGGAATCCATTCAGAAGAAAATGAAATGAATATGTTATTGATGTCGAAGGGGTGGAAAATTGTGAATTGTGAATCCCTTCTTTTTACCCAAAAAACAATGGACTTTCCTTTTCCTCCAAACAGCAAGTAAAGGGAAATATTTTGGGTAGATACGAGAATATGGTTGGTTATGTTTACAAAATAGATGAATATTTTTGGAGCTGATATGATGTTATGGTCTACCGTAATTATTATTTGGGGTTTAACATTTCTCGGGTGAACTATTTTAAGGAGATATGACCAGGGTGGCAGTGTATCATTACCATCAATCAGCAATAGACAGGGAAGTAGCGCCATGAAGAAATACGGAAAGAGTACAGAGTACGAAGCACGTACATACAGTAAAATAATATAAACTTTCTAGAGAGCTTAAAACCCGCCTCAGATAAGCTCATCACATCTTAAGCTTGTTTTTAGAAACCCAATTAAAGGATCGGAGGAAAAGAAGAATTAAACATTCAGAAATACGCCGAAGGTGCTCCATAGAAAAGAGCTAGCTACAGAGTACACGCCACCACCTCGTTCCCACTCTCTCCACGTGGACGGAAAAAACACCACATCCAAAAGATACTCCCTTTTCCAAATTATATATTAAATCAATCCATAGCGATTTTGAATTGAAAATTGAACAGAAATATTAGGAAATACTAATTTTAATATATCTTGAGATTTCAAGATATTTGATATATTATTGATGATACTATATAGTATTGAAGTATAAGTATTATTAATACTTTTTCTGATTTTTGGTGTTTTGGTAAGCCGTTTTTTCGGTCCAGCTGGAGCTGGAGCCACTCCTAAATCAGAGAACATTTGATATTATTCAATCAACACGAACAATCAAGCGGATGATCTTAGGGGAACAAATCAACATACTTATTACTAGGTAATCAAATTTATATATACACAGCCACCAATAAATAACAAATATCGACTTCATCGAATCATCACACTAATCCGAGCTATGCTCACTCACACAATGTTATTATGAAAGCCTTCTTCATCGCTTCGAACATTCCCGATTGATTGGCACGCTTGGCATGACAGGAGTTGAATGGGAGTGAATGGGAGTGAATGGGAAGTGATTGGAAATCTATGGGAATCTCGAGGGAATGAATGGGATGAACGAATGTATGGATGGATCGATGGATGATAGACTGTTCCACAAATCATAAGGTATTGCATCGGAGAAAGCGATCAAGTACGAGGTAGGTAGGTAGGTGGGTGGGTGCCACAAGCATCAACCATCCATATCTTTTACAAAGTACAGTCCAGTGAGGTCAAGTACGGTATCACATTATCAAATTTTACATCTCGTTATGTTATACCAGTGTATCATGTTATGTATCAACAATTGACATTGCTCTTCAGATTTTGATTCACTTCTCTCTACTCTAGAAAATTGGATGCTTCTATATTAAGGTACACGCATACAATATATACATCGTAAATCTCCTCGAGATTTCCCCCCATGCCCGTCTTCGCCTCCATTCTTCCGGTCTTTTAATTTTGACGCCCGGCAACAACTCAACATACATATAGTGGATCTTGGGGATCGTTCCGGAGAAGATCTAGAGACGCGACGTCCGCCCAAATTTCCTTCCAATTCTTAATTAGTAAGCCAAGGGGCAAGTCAAATGTGGGTAGATCTTCAAGCGACTGACTCCGAGTATGTTTGATAGATGAAATGCAGGCAATATATGTGGATCGATTGATTAATGTACTTCGAACAAGGTTAATTTCATAGTCATCTACTCGTATCATATAACAATATCCCCCTATTTTCCAGATATCAATCTGTGGTTCTTGAAATCATCAGATGCTTGTAAAAGAATGGACACAAAATAGTACTGGAAGCAGATGAATAATCTACTGTATGCTGTTTGCTTTCCTGTATTCCTTATTCCTTATTCCTTTCACATATTTTCCAATGGCAACTGCATGATCACTGTGATGTGTGCCAACGACTCGGCGCTTGTCCTCTCCATTATGATTGAAGCAAAGCACCTCCAGAGCACTCAGGTAGTAGGCAGATGTATTTATGGAGTTAGGATTCACAAAGCTATGGCCACCTTTAGGAACAGTCAGAATGATTGATCTATAAGTGTAATGCCAAATGATGTTTAAATCGTAAGGTCGTTCTCAATCATTTTTCGAAAATATGGCTGAGAGTATTGGATTTGATGTCTCACGATGAACAGTCAGTTACGATGTGGACGTCGATAGACTTCGACTACGGAAAACTATAAGTGTCTCCCTAGTACATGTAGATTTCTTAAAATAAGCTTGAAGTCTGTTGTGTTGCTGTTTTAAAAGACTCGTACCTAGATATGGGTTTGTCGATGATATTGAGAGAATACGATTGGATGGGAAAGGTGGTGAATCGTGATATACAGTAACAATTAAAAGGGTCCAGTTGCTATTCCGCACTATTCCTTTCTATGCACTGGATGCAGTGGCAATTAATTTGTGTGGAATATCCATTTTTTTCTTCATATCCGTATACATACCTCCCTCGCCTCCCTAGTGGGTAGATACAGTGTAGAAGTTAAAACAGCAACGATTCAACCACAGCAAGTCTCATATTGATCTTTTTTTTTTCTCTCCCGATGCGCGGCTTAGCAAAATAGCTTAACATGAATAGGGTTATCCTGGACCCATGTTCGAGAAAAGGCATAGATTGATTGAGCCACCCATCATAGGGAAACTTGGCTCGAGACTGGAAAAGGAAAAGAAAAAAGAAAGAGAAAAGAATTCCCCTGCGACTAGCTAGGTAGTAGCTAAATGTATGTTTAGATGTCTAGTGGCCGCCCATTCTAGGATGGATTTTTGGATCCAGGGAATTGCTCTATCGTCTACCGTAGTACCCTTTCTTGCTAAGCATCCTAACCCATACATACCATAACCCATAACCAAAGAAGTTATTCTCAAGTAGCAGTGCAGTTGGTATGAACAGAACATTCCTACCATTTTTTGACTTGAATTTTCCTCATCTCATTCCGACTTCTCCATTTTTGTGCCATTTATTCTAATTCACCTCATTCGTTTGGTGAAGGCGGTTCAAATAACATTCAGTACTTTTTTTTTATCATCCTTTTTAATATTCAAAGCCTACTCTCGTTTTTGTCCACCTGCATCAAGCCAATTCACTTGCTCAGCGACCACTTAAGGAAGAAGACTCCCTTGACCAAAGGGTTAACACCAAATAACTTTCCATACTATTGAATCAACATCAAGCAAACGCGACCGCCGAGACTTTTAATTTTGAGGAAACATCTCATCTGCCAATTTTTTTTGGAAAGGCGTTGATTTTGGAAGAATATCCAGTGTTGGAGTGTGGAAAATATTGAAATCAACAAATAAGGCTTTCAAATCGAAGTGAGGGAGGAAAAGTCCCCCCATCTCTACTACATGATGGCGGGCAACAATCGTATGTCAACGTATTCGATGACATCTTCTGCTACAGGAACCGCTCGAAACTTTCATTCTGCGGGTCAACAAGCGTCTCAAGTAACAGCAACGACACTTTTGAACGCTGTCCACCACATTTACACATCCGGTCAACCATATCGATTGGATTCTAGCAGCAGCTTGGTCGTAAACACTTGGCTATCTGCTTCACAACCTGATCGTGAAGGAAGAACTGGGGGTACAATAGATTCTGCCTTGGCCGCACGAGCTTGGGAACATGCCAGAAGACGTGCGGAAGATGGTTGTATTGTTTTAGGGTATGAGGTTCATTGGACTTTCTCGAAATATAATACTAACTACATCACAGTTCTCTTCACGAAGCTACTCCTTCCATTTTAGCTCCCTTCCTCGGCACCATCCCTCTTTCCATACCCGACACATTATATACCGCCCTTGCAGTCTTACGACCATTTATCCACTGCGTGTCTCCACAAAATCCATCTACACCTCGACAATCTGCTCTTGGTGTGACCTTGACCCTTTCACTTGCTGGGAACCTTACGGCTGCGTCAATATCATTATCAGAGGGTGGAATTGATACCAAAAAGGGACTGCTAAACATTCCGGTCGAACCAGGCTATCGAGCTTTTGACGTGTTTTACTACCTTCTTACATCTGCGTCAACTCCTGCCGAACGAGAATTCTTGAGCTTAAAGCAAGCTTCTAGTTACGCGCTTCTGGAAAAGTCTGGTACATATGACCCTCCTTCGTACCTTCCCACTGCGGATGATGCAGCAGCTGCAGACGACTTTAGAGCATCCTTAAAAGCCATCGGTATCAAGGGCGCTGCACACAGAGATCTCATCTCAATATTAGCAGGATTGTTGATGCTAGGTGATACTTTGAACTTCATCCTTGATGGAGATGCGTTGGAGGAAATTGGTGAAGATGTGGGAGGTCTGCTTGGTTTGGAACCCGAAGTTCTCGTCAAGCAATACACAACACAGGAGCGAGAAACTTTGATTGGTGGTCTTTATGAAGCCCTTGTAGATTGGGTAATCTTAAAAGCCAACGAGGCCATTGCTAGCGAGATGGCCAGAATCAAGGATGGTGATTCTTCCAGTGAAGGGGGACCAGGAGCTCGAACCCCAAATACAGAAGACGACAATGGTGATACTGTTTGCATAACTGTTCTTGAGATTCCAAACCCAAATCTCGGGAAAGCGGCTGCAATGCGAGGTGTCTTTGACGATACTCAGGGTATCAATGCCGAAATGAAAGAAGATGGTGTTGATGTGGTTTCTGCTGGCTCATCCGTTATTCGAGAGATGCAAAATGCTGTATCGGAAGTTGCTCCAGATCTCGGTATCATGACTGGACCCGCTGGAAGAGATCGTGAGCACGAGCTTGAGAAGCGTGAAATCGTATTGGAGAAGGTTTCCCGTGAGGGCGAAGATGATGGGTTCCTCAAAAAGCTTCTGCTCCCAGTTGAGGGCCAGGGTATTAATCTAGGCCGCAACGGTCGTATTGACCTACCGTCCGTTCTTGGTAGCAGCCGTGTCTGGTATCACCTATCTATGCATCCTACCGATGATTCACCTGCAGCTTTAGCTTCGCTTCCCTCAACGACTTCGGCCTGGTCCGCAGGTGCCATCTCACGCCAGCTTCGCGCATGGCGTTTGCCAGAATGGGCAAACCGAGGAAACAAGAACTTGGATTTCACAGCCGATTTTGATTTCGAGGAATTTGTTCAACGATATGCTCCCCTTGGTTGTAAGGATGGCCGTGATGGCATTGAAAGCTGGGTCATGGAACGTGGCTGGAGCAATGGCGAAGTTGTCATCGGCAAGGAACGGATATGGATCCGCGAAAGTGCTTGGTGGGAGGCCGAAACCATGCTTGACTTAAAGCCGGCCGAAGGGGAGTTTCAAAGTATGGGCGGTCCGGGGGGTATGGCAGGCATGCTAGGAGCCCACGATATGAATACTGGATACTCCTCCAACCCACCAATTGGGAGCGGTTTCTTTGCCGGTCCCAATAATGATCTGACTCCCATTGGAAGTCATGATAATCTTATGGGTCGTCAAAGTCAAATAAACGTTGCTCGAAGTAATCTTGGGGCTCCTACTATCGCACCATCAAGGAATATCAGTGGTGGCGACTATGGACTTGGCTTCAAGGGAGATGATATGAGGGGCCAGGTTTACTACACCGACGAGAATGGTGAAATGGTGAATGACCCCGAAGGTGGCACCGCAAAGGCTGTTGTCAATGAGAAGGCAACCAACCAGCGCCGTATCTGGGTCGCTACTACTTGGGCTTTTACGTGGTGGATTCCATCATTCCTCCTTTCGTTTATTGGTCGTATGAAACGACCAGATGTACGCATGGCTTGGAGAGAAAAGCTAGTGTTGTGCTTCTTTATCGTCTTCCTTAATTGTCTGGTTGTTTTCTGGATTATTGAGTTTGGAAAACTTCTCTGTCCAAATTCTGATAAAGCATGGAATGCAAAAGAAGTCGCTACCCATCAAGGAGATAACGATTTTTGGGTCAGCATTCATGGAAGAGTATACGATCTTTCCAAGTTCTGGAAGCTGCAGCACAGTGATACCTCTATCAAGACAACCTCCGATGTTATGCAACCTTTTGCTGGTATGAACTTGGACAGCTATTTCCCGCCACCATTGATTGTTGCATGCCCTGGCCTCGTAACCGATTACACCTTGGTACTACTGGACAATACTACTGCTGAATACCCTGCTGGAGTCCACACATCGGGTAATCGTTCCGCATATACAAGCAGTAAACTTTTTGACTGGAACTGGTACGCGGACGTATACACACCTGCAATCAAAGAGTATTACCATGGTGATCTAGTAGTGAAGAAGAGTGCGATCAATAGTGAAGGTCAAAACGATGCACATTATTGGGTTATTCTAAAGGGCAAGATCTACGACTTCACCAATTATTACTACACACTAGATACATATAGCGGTCAGGACAGCTATGAATTCGTTGATGATACTATTTATCAAATGGTACTCGCAAATCCGGGTCTAGATATCACGAGTAAGTGGAACGACAATTACAAAAGCGCCAATGCATCTTATCAAGTGGACATCCTCAATAATTTGAATTGCATGAACAATTTGTTCTATGCAGGCATTCCCGACTTCCGCGATTCTATTAAATGTCAGATCAATAACTACATCCTTCTCGCTTTCACGATTATACTGTGTAGTGTCATTGTCATTAAATTCGTATCTGCACTTCAATTTGGTTCGAAGCGTCGTCCAACTCCCCAAGACAAGTTTGTCATTTGCCAAGTGCCAGCATATACCGAAGGCGAAGACTCATTGCGTGTAGCTTTGGACTCTTTGACAGCCCTACAATATGACAACAAGAGGAAGCTTATTTGTGTCATTTGTGATGGTATGGTTGTAGGAGGTGGTAATGATCGCCCCACACCAAAGATTGTCCTCGATATTCTTGGAGTAGATCCCAAGATCGATCCTCCCGCCTTGCCGTTCAAATCCGTCGGAGAAAGCAATGAGCAACTCAACTATGGTAAAATATACTCAGGCTTATATGAATTCGAAGGAAATGTGGTCCCATACATCGTAGTCGTCAAGGTTGGCAAGGAATCCGAGCAATCCAAATCGAAGCCCGGTAATCGTGGAAAACGTGACTCTCAAATTCTTCTCATGAGCTTCCTCAATCGCGTCCATCACAGATCACCAATGAACCCTTTGGAGTTGGAAATGTTCCATCAAATTAACAACATTATTGGCGTAGATCCAGAGCTTTACGAATATTTACTTATGATCGATGCCGATACCAGTGTAAGGGAAGATTCTCTGAATCGTCTCGTGGCTGCTTGTGCTAATGACAGTAAAATTGCCGGTATTTGTGGTGAAACCAATCTCGAAAACGAGGAACGTTCTTGGTGGACTATGATTCAAGTTTACGAATATTTTATCTCGCATCATTTGGCAAAGGCCTTCGAATCTCTATTCGGAAGCGTTACTTGTTTACCTGGTTGGTAAGTTATCCTTTTCCCAGGCTACTACTTATATGCAGCTTACTAACACTTGTTCTATAGTTTCACTATGTACCGTCTACGTACCGCTGATAAGGGCAAACCATTAATTATCGCTGATGCCATTATCAACGAATACAGTGAGTGTGTTGTTGATACTTTACACAAGAAGAATCTTCTGTCTCTTGGAGAAGATCGATTCTTAACTACATTGATGACCAAGCACTTCCCATTCATGAAGTACAAGTTTATTCCAGATGCATATGCTAGTACTGCCGCACCCGAAACCTGGAGCGTTCTCCTGTCTCAGAGAAGACGTTGGATCAACTCTACCATTCACAACCTAGCTGAGTTGGTCTGGCTTCCTGAGATGTGTGGATTCTGTTGTTTCAGTATGAGATTCGTCGTCTTTATTGATCTCTTTGGTACAATTATTCTGCCGGCAACTACAGTCTATCTTGGATATCTGATCTACAAAGTCGCAACGCATCAAGGTCAATTCCCTCTCATTTCGATTTGTATGATTGCTGGTACATACGGTCTACAAGCTCTAATATTTATTCTCAAGCGTCAATGGCAACACGTTGGATGGATGGTTATTTATATCCTTGCATTCCCAATCTACTCTTTCGTTCTACCAATCTACTCGTTCTGGAACCAAGACAACTTCTCGTGGGGTAATACACGTATTGTTCTGGGAGAAAAGGGGTTTGCAAAGGTTGTAGCCGTGGACGGCGATGAATTTGACCCAAGAAGCATCCCCCTCCAACGATGGGATGATTACGCCCTACACAACAACCTTCCAGGACGTCGTGGAGTACCAGTCGAAAAGGCGTATGATACATTCGATGATCAATACGAGATGGATGACATGAAATCCATGTACTCATCTGTCAAACCTGCCTCAACTATTTTAACTGGCTTCCCTGGTCGCGGTCCATACATGCCTCCTCAATCCACTTACTCCATGAACCAATACACCGACCACCCTCTCCGCATTCAATCTGCAATGTCTCTTCGCCAACAGGATCGTTCCTCTTCACCTTACCAAGACTATCCTGCTAATAATCGTCCTTCAATGCAAATGATGTCTTCCGACAATCTTCTTGGTGGTGGTCAAGGATGTCATCAATCACGTTCATCGCTAGGCTTCACCGGTGGTGCTCGTTCACCATTAATGGGAGCTGCGATTGAGAGACCCGCTAGTGGATTTGATTTCCAAAGAGGCACCGCTGGTCCAGATGATTTGCAGATTGTGGAAGCTATTCAAAGTTGTTTGAGGGAAGTAGATCTGGATAATGTTACGAAGAAACAGGTCAGAGCTTTGGTGGAACAGAGGTTGCAGACCGAGCTGGTTGGGGAGAGGAGGACGTTTTTGGACAGGAGTATTGATTCCGAGTTAGCTGCTATGTAGATGGTGGTGGATAGCAATATCAGGGTTTCTAGTTTGGGGCTTGAAAATGGAGAGATCTTAATCAGATTGGAGATAGGGGGAAGGGTGGAGGGAGGTGCTTAGCATTTGCGCGCATGTGAGCGATTTTCTGGGGAAATGGAGCACTCAAATTAATCTCGATTTTTCATGGCGTATATTTTCTGCATTGGATGGTTGGATGGATGGTGTTTTCTGGATTTGTATCACTCTTTCATTTTTCCTTGAGGCGGAGAACAATTGGAAAAGAATGTGCCTGTGAGCCGATAGGTAGCTAGCGGGCTGGTACATGGGACGGAGGGCTTAATATCAGTGTGATGAGATTAGTCAATATTTAAAATTAGAGCCAATTTTTTTGAAAATAAGAATCCAGTATTGAGAATGGACATCTATTACTGACCCATGATTTCGTTCCTTGGCTTTTTGAACAGGCCACCTGTTATACGAATGCGTGAATCCGGTAAGAGGAGGTTGTGGTCGCCAAACACAATATGTCTGCTCTAGCTTTGATAGTATTTTCTTGTACTTTACATCATTCTTCAGTCTTCTTGAGATCATTTTCATTTGGGCATGACTCAATCAAAGGAGAGCGAGTTAGATTGATAATGCTTCGCTAGTGTTCTTGGAGTTTACATATAACAACAAATATACAAGTATTACGAGTATAGTATTGATTATATATTTAGAATCATAATTATATTCTAATATATATAGGGATCAGCCTTTAAACCCCCGGTCCTCGCTATACTCGATTTACAAATCTATATTATTATAACATGATTTATTATCGAATGAATTATATTATCAAGTAGATCATCTATTTTCATATACAAAAAACATTCGTCGACAAATAGAGATCATTGAGTTTGAGTCTTTATCATACATGTAGTCGGGGCTTGGTTTCAGCTTACTCATTCGAGCTCGCTTACTTATCCAGAACACCACGTAAAGGTGCCCGACTGTCGTTCTGGACCACCATAAAAGTGGCGCCTCCACTATGCTTACTTGAGCCAGCTTCATAGGCCTATCTACGTGCAAGTGCAGGTGCTGAGGCAGTAAGGATGCGAAGACAAATCAAAAACAACTTACTTGTGGTTCTACTAACGAAAGTGGCCGAAGCCACGATCAATTGCAATGAGAGCAGCTTCTGCAGCAGCTTCGAACAAGAGCGCTCGACGCCATTCGTATACGACTGCGTGGCCGTCCAGGCATCTCTTCCCACCGCGATTGTGCCAGCTCTGGCAGTAGCGAGGGTGCGACGGGCTTCGATGCGAGCGATTCTTCTTGATGGGGGGAGCCTGTCAATGGGGCATTGGTTAGCCAGACTGTATAGCGTGTATGGATGTCTCTTGGATGGCCAGCTTGCTAGCAGGGGACATTGACAGCTCAGAATAAAGGGATTTGCAATATGAAAGGTACCAGTAAAGTAAATGACTTACATTTGGTAGTGGCGGTTGTTGTGGTTGTGGTTGTGGTTGTGGTTGTTGTAGAGGAGGAGGATGAGAGAAAAACATGAACGAGGGAGATCACAATTCTCTTATACATTTTGGTAATCTAGTCCTTCTTTCCTGTCTGCTAGGACTCCAGGAAAAAAAGTCAAGGAAGGAACTACATCGTCATATTCCAGCAGTAAGCGCTACCAGCAATGAGTAAAGAATCAAGAGATACAACCTTGATTTGAAGGAGGCTTTAAACAGATTTTTACATTAAGTCAACCACTCTACTTTCTGGCCACCCCTCTTTTAGGCCATCTTTCACCACCAAAAATTATGAAAATCGACATTTTTAACTTTCTTACTTGTGAATGAAATTCAATAAAAATTTGTATATATATAATTGAGTTTATTTTAAACTTATTCTGAGATTTTTAGATTTTCAGGATTTTTCTGGATCGAAATCTGAAGGCTTAAAATATCGATTTTTAAATTTGTATGTGATTTATATAGAAATCTAAAATTTCATTTAAAACCTCGATAATTCTTTAATAAAAGTTATTAAAGATAAATTATATATTTTTATTATATTATTGTATTATATTTAATAAGAGGGATTCATAATATTATTATAATTTCTTACAAATAAGTATTTATTGGGTCACTTTTAAATTGTAGGGATTATTAATCCCTGTGTTACGACGGGTAACAGTGGATCACGTGACAAGTATCACGTGACAGGACGTTG
>JBBMOJ010000308.1:0-49805 GCA_038090695.1 Sclerotinia spermophila | reverse complement strand
GAGAGATCTCTAGACACTTCCACGTGACCCTAGAGGCAGCTCCCGTAACACATAGCCGTCCCAGTATAAGAGTAAGTAATTTACACAAGAATCCAATCTCATCTCATCTCATCTAATCTAATCTATTCAAACAAGTTCAAAATAACTACAAAACTTGTATGAATACTATCGTACAATAAGATAAGTATTTTAGTCATCATTAATATACATAAATAAGAATAAGAGTAAATATTTAAGAAATTTATCCTAATAGTCGTATGAGAGGAGTTTATTTACCGAATACTATATAGTATTATAATTATATAAGGTTATAATATTAATATTACAACTAATTAGTACACTTATAAACTTTTCCACGTTACTTTTCAAAAGTCTTTTATTTCAGTTATAAAAGTCTCGATGAAATCACTTCTTATAATCTACTCGTACTTATGATATTGATATTAAATATATTTATTAATATCCGTAAAAGACTTGACTATATATCGACCATCATTTAGGTTTCTTAGATAAAGATACTACATTTCCAAAGAATATCATAAACTCCAAGACTCGATCTTGGAATGAAGGTATCAATGTTAACAAAAGATTTGAAATGGATTAAAGATTTCCATTCATGCAAAAAGAAAAAAACAATAGGGATATCTTGGTAATGAGTTCATCTCAGCTCTTGCGATTCCCAGCCCATTACTTTACTTCAGTCCGTTCATCTCCCTAGAACACACACACACACCAAAAGACAAACCCAATACCCTCAAGGTAAATTCAAAGTTTACTTTCAGCCTCATCCTCAAATAATTCCCAAATGCTCTTTGGTGCCTCATATTGACTTTCCGCACACACACCAATATAATCCATATCCAAACCAAATGCTCTTGGTCCTCCCTTCTTCAATCCTTCTTCTGTTGTCCAGACCTCCGGTGCTTTTAATGCGATAACGCTAACTCTGAGTCCGTATTTATAATCGGATATTCCAAGCGGTGCACGATTTGCCATATCTAGGACAACAATTAAATCCGGACAGACTGCCAAAACAACATCTTCTTTCCCTGGTGTCTTCAGAATGGCGCAAAGGTTTTCGTTTTCGAATTCTACATATAGCGATGAGGTGACTTGATCACCGGTAGCTGTGGTTGATGTAGGAGAAGTGATATGATCCAGCAAGACACTACCTCTGGTGAAACCTTCTGCTACCTTTCGCGTAACACTCACTACTTTACCCGTGAATAATAATGTTCCATTTTGTGTTTGCATAAGATCGTTGACTGGATCGACTTTCTTGGAGCGAGCGATTGCGATTGAACGACCGATTTGCCATGCCCATGAATAACTATTTGATGGAAGTGTTCTTGCTTCTCTGCCACTTATCGGATTGACGACCATTCCTGACAATGAACCTTGTTTCGTGCATGCATCTCGCATAAGAGATTCGGCTTCCTCGGCGTCATTCGAGTTTATAAATACTTCGGTTCCCCCACATCCATTGGCCACAGCAGCCGGAGTAACTGAAACACCATTTAAGCATCTTACTGTCTGCCAAACCATAGGATATGCTCGTGCTACACAATCGCTGTCGAGAGTAGGTTTTCCGAATCGATGAGCAGCGAGGAGGGCTTCGAAAGAATTCATTCCACCAATTTCGTTAGGTATCGTTGCGTCGAATGAAGAATGTCCGGTTGCTGACACGAGAGCTTTGATTGTATCGGTTATCCTAGAATACTTGTCAGTATACAAAGTGATATCAGGAATTGTGAACATCCGAGCGGAACCTACTCATTTAGACCAGGTATGCGTTCCAGGTACACAGTTGGTGAACCCTACAATTATCAGTGACTTCACTTCAAATGATTCTCAAATCAACATACCATAAATCCTGCCGGCATAATTAATGCATCCTCGGGAATAGTATCTTGTCTCCTAATCCTCAATCCTTCACCCTTCTCCAATGCAATTAAACAAGCAATATAACTCGGATATGGTTCACCACAACTTCCCACGGCCAATACTCCCGTACCATCCATAAGAAATTTAAGATCAATTTCCGAAAGATGCCATATATCACCCTCGATGCGTGGACGATAGGATTCTAGATCAACATGTTCAAGAATGTCGTAGGTCGAAGCTTTCGTCTCAACAGGACTATCCAAGCCACTTGCACTATATCCGGAATCTGCTCTCCTGGGTTTGAATGTAGATATCGATATTGGCATAGTCTCCAGGTCTTGAACTTTCTCTCCAGTATTGCGTAAATCACCAACCACTCGAACGACCAATTGCGTAGATCCATTTGTAACGTAATTAATAGGTATTGTATCGATTTCGACGACTTCGATAGTTTTTTCATCACCGCCTGCGGCGACACATCTTCGAATTGCCAGTAGTTTTGCCTCCTCGATCTCTTCTTCTATGGTCTTTTCTCCGGGAGTAACGACGGTATCAACATGCCCACTAATCTTTCCAATCTACACATTCTAATTAGTTCCCCCCCGAGTGATAAAGGACGGAATTCGACTTACCGCTGCCCCAACCGCATTTGCAACTTCTAGGTATTTTGGTCTGATTACTTGCCCCACTCCAGCAATATTCTTCCCAACAATAATACTGCCTCCACCTACAAGAATGACGGTAGCAAATCCTTGTTTTGTTTTAACTTGATCAATCGCATCTTCTAAAGCTCGCTGGATTTCCGAATGGCCACCAATCCTGAGTTCGTCGGGAATGATGTCGGTTCTCTCGTTCGACAATATAATATCAGTAGCCTAAACATGTAAGCATATTTCTGGGAGCTCAAGAAGGGTATTTCATACAGTCAAGGTTTGTCCACCAAATGCGATACTCTCCATTTCTAATTTCGGTCCCACTGAATCTGGACCAACCGTCGTATTCCCGGTCGATGTTGCACGTATAAGTGACCCACCACCTAGTGCAATACTATAAACATCGGGAATTGTAAAATTTGTCCTGACCCCTGCAATTTTGACAAAAGCTGCAGATTGTCTGGGGTAACCGGATTTGAGAAGAGCGCAAATATCAGTGGTAGTTCTATAGTGTGTCAATATCATTCCCGAGAAATATTAAAGCAGAAAGAATCCTACCCCCCAACATCCACCACGAGGACTTCGCTGTCCCCTTCAAGATCCATATACTCGTTCTTTGCAAGAAGTGCAGCACCCCTTGCACTATTCGTTGGACCGGAAGAAAAACACCTCACTGGATGTTCTGCAGCTATTGATGCTTTACTTAAAGTTCCGTCATTTAATGTGATATAAAGGCTTGCATTTTTAAGGTCATCTACCGCATGTGCAAAACCGGCAATAACATGACGGGCAAATCGCCTCAAACTTGCATTTAAAATGCTAGCATTTTCACGCTCAAGAAATCCTATTCTTCCGATAGTGTATGAACATGATATATCATACTCAGAGCCTAGTTCTTCGGCCAGGATTTGTCGAGCGAACTCTTCTTGAGCTGGGTTGGATGGAGAGTATATTCCAATAACCACAACACTTGATATTGATTTTGATCTGATAATTGAAGCCTGTTCTCGAAGTTGTTCAACATTTACATCGGCGATGGGAGTCCCGTCAACTGAAGTTTATTAGTGCCCGTGTGAAAGTGAATGATGCCTATCGAACGTACCTTGTAGACCACCGTCAACATAGCCATAATGGCCCTCCATTAACTGTCTTAAAGTACGAGGGAAGCCAACTGAGACCTTGAGTATTAGACAATTTTCTATTTCAATGGACAATAATCAACCTGTAACGTACCAAATGGTGGCGAGCCCCTTGAATAAGGACCGCATAACCTTACAACAGCCACCTTATCTAATTTGGTAGCATTCTGTTCGAGGACTGCATTCACGAATTGCTGTGGGATGTTGAGTTAGATACTGACTACGAATCACATAATTGAAACGATGAAAGAGATTTGGAAAAGTATATTCGAGCACATGTGGACCCCGATAAGCACCAACTTGATACTTTTTGCTGGCAATACCTCGGAACGTTAAGGAAACTAAATGTCAATACCCGTGATTCTCAATTCGAGACTTGAGGGAAGAGAATGGAAATGGAATGGGAAGTGGGAAGTGAGTAGCAAGTAGGAGTCGTGAGTACTGTGGATTAAATCAACTTACTGTCGTTCCAATCTTGATAAAATCTATGCTGTCTTTGGAGACCTGAGCACTTTTTATCACGGCAGCGATTGCTTTTTCAACACCATCTTGGATATCTGGTGTTGTTGGGGTTTTATGCCATGCCAATACATCTTCATTCTGTAAAATGACTGCATCCTACGTTTTGTTTCGTCAGTAGAGGTCAATGAAGAGACCTTTCAATCACCACGCACTGTATTGGTTCCTCCAACATCGATTCCAATTACACGGGAAGATATTCTGGAAGGCATCTTGCCAATATCCGCCCAGGTTTGAATGCTGATTGGTTAAGGATTGATATCGAAGTCACAGTCGATGTCGATGTCAATGCCGATGTGGACCGAAGTTCAAGTCCAAGTTGAATGGGGTAGCACGAGTTTATATCACAGATCGACTGCAAGAAACCAAAAGAAACATAAGGGTATAATGGATAAAGTTCTCAAAATAAACAAAAGGAAGCAATGGATGATGAGATCTTCATGTAAAGAGGAACATACATGATCAAAATTGGAGGCTTGTTATATCAATCATTTGCGTACATAACAGTATTTTCTCCTCGCCTACAGATGTAAGAATATCCTTTTTTGGTATGTAGGAGTAAGGTGAGCGAGCGATGACCCAACGAGGAGTGGGAACCACGAGATAACATGTAAGGCAGGGCAGTTCGGCAGCTTTTCAGGAACACGTGCAGCTTAGGTAATTTAGGATGAAAGATATGAGAAGTATTACTTCCGTGGGCTCTTGAGGAAACAGATGGCATTCCTCCAGGTTGACTCTTTATCTTTCCGGATGTGAATGACAGCGGGATTGCAGTGGTGGTACTCTAAAGTCTGTCTAGTCTGATCTGTACATCCAAACCGAGGCAAACTATACTAGTACCTAGACGTGCGTGTTTGGGAAGATGGAGTTTGCCGTCATTTCATTTTCTTGGAGACGCGCGAACGAGTATGATGGATGGATGATGATGGCATTATTAATAATCAAAGCATTTGGAAGGTTGTGAATGGGTGAATCCTTTCGAAATGAGGGGCAATTGGGAGGAAGACTTAGATAAGGTTGAGTCTGAGTCGTGTTTGAAGGGAAATTGGGATATAGGCGAGCACAAATGACTAGGGATGAGAGTTATATTGAATTAGTGAAAGTAAGTGAAGGTTAGTGGAAATTAGATGGGAATTAGTGGAAATTAGTGAAAAAGATATACCGAGTATAGTAGGTAGGTATGTATATATATATACAAAGGTTGGAAGGGTAAGTAATATAAACCCCACTTTTAATATGTCACACAATAAGCCTGTCGTCGTTATGTGGCTTGATTATATAATTGATCTAAATCTTTACCGAGGTAAAAAAAAAAAATCGATGCCGATTGGGGCTGTATTGCTAGATTACTGATCTACTCTTTTTTCTTCCTATATCGAATCTATAGGAAAGGTGTATTTATATCGATCCTTTCGTTATATAAAAGGATTAGTTCTCTAGCTTATATCTTATATTCTATCCACTCTCTGTCTAGCCCTGTGATATACTATTATCCTTTGTATGATATAATAAAAACTTACTATTTTTATTGAATTTTACTACCGCTTTAAGGAAATCCAATATATATTGAACAAATTTCTTCTAAATCTCTAAATTTGATCGATCTATAACTTTTCATTAATTATTTTCAACTTTAATGATTTTATAGTTATTAAAGCTTTTAAAGCTTTCGATAAACTTAAAACAGGAGTTCGAAAAAATAAACCTATAATTCGATGATTTTAGTAAATTTGTGTGCTATGATATACTTTTATAATACTTTGATTTGATGAATTTCCCTGTCACGGGTTCGACTAGCCTCACACTAGTGCGGTGCTTAGTCATCTTGAACAACTTTACACTACAGTATAAAGTTGTAAGCTAGAGCCTCCCTTTCGCTCCTTGTAGAATATCACATATCTTACCTAGGACCTATCAGGTCGCCTCCAACTCTGCACCGTGATATTTCCTATATAAATTTTCAAAGAGTGTGATGTTTTGATTGGCTGATACCCCTGCATGTGAGGAAAGCATGGTCGTATTTTGGTGTGTTCTATAATACTTATACTAGCAACCTCTGTACATGTGATACAACACATTCCCAGGTCTCTCGAGTCAGTCCTCTGCTCTGTATTAGCCAGGCGTGTCAGGTAGGTGGGCGTAGTGGGCGTGGTGGGAAATCATGGGCAGGCATATTTATTAGCCACAGAATGGATGGCATGATGTTGTTGTTATGTTTATCCCGTCTTGAATTGTGAAGAAGGGTGGTATGATGATATAATAATTTTATACTCTAAATTTTTTAATTCAAAGTTTTCTATATATAAAAAAGTTGTCTTATCCAACATATCCTCATCTTCCAGACTATATTTGATGATAGGATGATGTGACTTTGATTATAAAAGATACATACCAGGAACGTCTGGTTGTCTAAGGCATAAGTAGATATACTCTGTATATACCAGGGAGCAAACGGAAATTCCAAATGACATCGGCGTAAACCCTCCTCTCGCCCCTCCCTTTCATCGTAGAATGCGAGTCTGGCAGATGGGGGAATAAATGGGCACGCCCTGGACAAAAAAACCGCACACCAAAGCACTCAAAAAACGAAAAAGTATTAAAATGCTTATACTTCAATAGTAAATACATAGTTCTAGTCCTATGAAAAACAGATAAATCGAAATGAGATTTTGCTTTATATTATATTGAAATCTAGCACAGTGAGTGATGAAATAAGGTGGTTTTGAGTATGATTCATTATTGTATAGTTTAACTAAAGATCTAGAATAAGGTTGTGCCCGTTCGTAGAATATGAGGCTATTAGACGAAGCAGCACTAGTCCCAATTGGGTCCTAGCACTAGGCTACGGATATTGACTACTTTCAACATATTATATTCAGTATTTCCGGAAAAATCTATTCAATTATCGACTCGAAATATTATCAAGTTGATTTAATATATAATTTTGAAAAGATAGTACCTTTTTGGTGTGCGGTTTATTTCGTCCAGGGCGTGGATGGGGCTCATATATACGGTGTAATCTATATTTATTCCTAGTCAATTTCTCTTCTTCAACGGCTATTAATAATCAATTACACAGTTTACCCGATGTTTTGATTATAGTTCTAGATATGTATTGTGGAGTGCGGGAAACATATAATTGTGGGTAGTGCCTCCCCGTTCTAGTATATTTCGAAAGTGCTTGTGCTAGAATGGGCGAACGTCATTTTACGTTGGAAACTCATTTTATATTCAACTCTTGAAATTGAAGCTATTCACAACTTTTAGAGGAATCGATTGATATAATTCTTATTATATTTGAATAATCCTATAAAAAGTTATAGTTGAATTAATATTAAAAAGTTATAGAATTTGAAGGTTTTAGTTTATAAGAATTGAAGTGTAAAATGAGTTTCCAATATAAAATGACGTTCGCCCACTCTATCTAGCACGAGCGCCTTCGAAATATACTAGAGTGGGGAGGCACTACCCACAATTACATCGTACATCATACAGAGCATTTACTAGATACTCGAGGTACTCACCTCGTACTTTTGAGCCTTACGGAGAAAAAGAAATCAAGCGAGTGGAGATGCTCTCGAATCCTCCATGCCCTCTCTCATTTAGACTTTCCACCATTCTGGGATTTTCCTTACCTTTCACTCATGAGACAAGCCTCATAAATTGGCCGATGAATCCTCCGGCTCCAGTATTTGAAATTGAGACAGGGAAGGAAAGGAAGGAAAGGAAGGAAAGGAAGGAAGGGAAGGAAGGGAAGGAAGGGAAGGAAAGGAAGGAAAGGAAGGAAGGGAAGAAAAGGAAGAAAAGGAAGAAAAGGTAAGAAAAAAAAGGTAAGAAAAAAAACTCAAACGACTTCACATGTTCTGCCGATGTTTACCAGCCAATGAACATCCAACCAAGACCACAAGTTGCGCAAATCAATGATTCTTTCAAGTTTTAACTGTTGCAATTGATCCCTTTAGGTTACGTCGCCGGCTTGACCTGCCATCTGCCAGTTGTAAGTAAGAACCAAGAGACTTGCGTGCCCGTTCTCGAGCCGTTCGACGGGAAGGCAGCGAACCTATTGAAAAAGCTTTGCACTTTATAACCTTTTTTGTCAAGAAGTACATACACCGTTAAGCTCAACGTATTACTATTCAAATTTGCAGGGCACCTGCTAGCTTCCAGGTTGGTTGACTTTTATTTCATACATACTTTATTCTTACCTTTTCCTGGCTTTCCTATCCAATGCCGACTCTCTGTTTAGCTTCTTTATATTAGCCTTACCAAATTTCCTTCACCATGACGGCCGCGGAGCATGAAGCAGTTGACAAGTTACCTTTCACTGCCGTGGCCGCCCCAGGATCTTACCAAAGCACTGAAGATGGAACTGTCGGGACTGAAATGAGCAGTGCGCCATCGTCACACGTACATCATGCACATCAAGATACAGGACCACCTGCCACAAAAAAGGAACTTTGGTCGTATTATGCTTACTATGCGGGAAATAATGGAATTGGCTCTTTTCAATAGTAAGTGTCACTATATACCATGTTGCACAACGTCCCTCTCGACGACATTCAATTACTAACATCAATTCTTCTTCAGCTCGAATCTTCTTTTTCAGAACTTGATATATCAGGCCGGGTTTAACCCAAACGTCCTGCCATTGGGTAGTGCACCCTGCGGCGATGATACTCCTTGCCATGTCTTTTGGAACGGAGGGACAAAAGCCTATACATCGGTGGTTTTGATAGCATCAGGGCTGGTCTTCGTTTCACAAGCTGTACTTTTCCTCTCTATTGGAAGTTTGGCAGATTTTGGAAATTGGAATCCGTGGGTTGTTAGGATATTCTCCCTTCTCACATTCGCTTTCGAGTTTGGCTTCTTGGGAGTACAATATGCACACCAATGGAGAATCGCCATGGCCCTTTACATTATCAGCAGTAAGTTTTCAAGTGCATCACAGAAGTATATAGTGTCTCATATCTCATCCTAGGTATTACATGGTGGTCTTCCTACGTTTTCTTTAATGTGATATTTCCCAAACTTGCTCACGACCTTCCCGAGGTTCATAAAGCGAGAGAAGATCATGCACAAGGCAAATTGTCAGAGGACGAATACGAATACACGTGCTCAATGGCAAGGTCCAAGGTCATGAATATAAGTTATGGGTGGAATAATGTTGGGTTCACAATTTGTGGGGCTTTATCATTAGCAGCTTTAGCAGGAATTGGCGCAAATGATTCGACACAACAAAATAATTGGGGATATTCTGTCTCTGTCGCTGTCGCTACTGGATGGTGGGTTATTCTTGCCATTCCATGGTTCATCTGGGAAAAGAAGCGACCTGGACCACCTCTACCAAAAGGTGACAATTACCTTACCTTTGGTTTCAAACAAACTTATTTCGCCGCAAAGCAGGTATGGAAGTTGAGACAGACTTTCTACTACTTGATTGCATTCTTCCTATTAGCAGATGGAGTCGCTACATTACTTACACTCGTCTCGATCGCACAAACACAAGTTGTGCAATTCTCCGCGACACAGAATACCTATCTCATCATGGTTCAAGGCGGCTCAGCTACCGTTGGAGTTTTCGGCGCCTATTATCTCCAAGAAACACTCAAGATCCGTACCAAGACTATGCTTCAATTTTGCAATTGTGGCTGCGTACTCCTTGCACTTTGGGGAATGATAGGTCTCTGGACCACCAAATTTGGTTTTCATAACGAATGGGAGTTTTGGCTCTTCCAAGCACAGTATGGAATTACCCTTGGTGCTCAATTTCCATACGGACAAGCATTCATGGCAGAATTAGTACCCAAAGGTAGAGAGTACTTGTTCTTCAGTCTTTTGGGTATTGTATCGAAAGGATCAGCATGGATTGGACCTATTGTTTCAAGTGCTATTGTTGATCGTAATGGAAGTGAGTGGGCAGCATTTCCTTTCGTGGCAGCATTGATATTTGTTCCTACGGTTGCAATCTTTTGGATTAGTGAGACGAAGAGTCGAGTTGAATGTGCAGAGTATCTAGAAAGAGAGAGGTCAGATTTGCAGAAAATTAGAGACAATGAGTCGAGTACAGGTAGAGCTGGTTCTACGGCGAGTAGTACCGAGTTTAACAAGTTGGTATAGATGGCCGTATGGTTGAGAGTTATGATGATGATATAAACACATTGATCCGATTTTACAGATTACTTCTTTATGTCCGAAGATAGAATTTAGACTTTAATTTGATTTATATATATGACGTTCACCCGGCATTCGTTATATTGAATATGAACATGTACCGGTATATGAACATGCTACAAGGTATAAGGCATGAGGATTCGAATCCTATGGCTACGTTATCTTTCAAACCATGAACAGAATCCCCC
Source organism: Sclerotinia spermophila (assembly GCA_038090695.1). Taxonomy (NCBI): domain Eukaryota; kingdom Fungi; phylum Ascomycota; class Leotiomycetes; order Helotiales; family Sclerotiniaceae; genus Sclerotinia; species Sclerotinia spermophila. The sequence continues at coordinate 39,251 of JBBMOJ010000308.1, read as the reverse complement.
ATCTTCAACCTTCCATAGTTTTCCAGATCTTCCCGCGGACCTCCTTTCTACCCTTCCGGCATATATAATTTCTCGATTCAGATAAAATTGCCACAATCTATTCCCAAATATCTCAAACTAAAGCATTTTTTACAAGGTTTGGCCACCCCGCATCAAGCTGAAATAGTGGAGTTTCAGCCAATTATCATGAAGCAATTGTTTGATCGTTGAAACTGGAATAACTAGAATGTTGGAAGGGAAGTATTGTTGACCCTTCAAGGAATTATAAACCAAGTTGGAACCCACATGATCAATATCCAAGTTGAAGATCATAGAGTCTATGACGACGGGACTCGAGATTCTGAGGATTCTAGATGTTCATATTTATAGATTATGAATTAAGGAAGTTTTGTACCGATAGCTGGAAAGATGGGGAAGGAATGAAGGGGTTCATTGAAAATAGACGAATGTCAATACGATTCAATTCCTTCATACATACAATGGATTAATCTCTTTTCTCAAATTTTCATATAGATTATATTGACCAGGTATGATATTTACGGGGTACTCCTTTTTTTTTTTTCGATTCTTTTTCAGCTTCACACGGGATTTGTCCGAACATTGAAATATTGAGTGTTTATATTATACTCTTTTCTCGGGACCAGGCGTAACCAATGAAATCTATTGAAAGCTTCCAAAGTGGCTCTGTCGTATAAATTCTAATCTTCTTCTAGTAAAGCTCTAGCACCAGGTTGTTCTCCCCTGGTGAATGGATCGACAGGCATAACAAAACTGCACCCTCAAGAAAGTGGAACTTACCAACGAGTCACTACACTGTTTCGTGTTGCATTGACTCTTTTGCTTTTGCAAACACACTGAACACATTCAATATCGCAAACATCGACAACTTCAACGGCTAATATACTCTGTCCACCAAACACGACCACTGTCCCTTCATTGATATGTACAAAGGGAAAGCGAATTTGAATGCCTCTAACACCAAAGTAAATATGGCTCCGGGAATGGGGATTAAAGCCCCTGTACCTCGAACAAGAACAGGTCCGTTCACGTTCCCTTCACACACCGATATCATCAAATCCTATCTATATGGCACATGGTATTCTCATTCTCTTCGAGTATCCGTTCTGACGCGTTCAAGGCTGCTTAACATGTCGAGCAAGGAAGGTTAAATGCGATGAAGGGAAGCCAGACTGTGGTCGATGTATTCGCCTCCAACGCGATTGTAAGTGGAGTACACCTCCGGCTCACATGCTCGCAACCACATCTCATGGGCATGGAATCTCCAGTACCAGTTCATTGCCTACCACTCAACAACTGGCTCTTGGTAAAACACGTATCCCCAAAGATTCTTTCGTCGTTGAATTTCCTAATATTGATAAAACGACCATGCCCTATATCCATCATTTTGTGGGGTTTTGCACGAGGTTCTTGGCATATGTAAATGATGATGAAGGGAATCCTTTCAAGGAAGAATTGGTGCCATGTGTAACGACCAGTCCGGCTTTATTACATAGCATTATTGCAGTGGCAGCGGGCCATATGAGTAGGACTGACAAGCAGCATGAGGTGAAGGCTACCAAACATTATTCCATGGCTTTGAGGGAACTCAACACAGCATTATGTGACAATGCGGTTGCGAAACAAAATGCCACATTGGGTGCTTGTCTTTTGCTATGTGTTTATGAGGTAATCCCCTTTTTCAATTTACTTATCGGGTGGTGCACGTGGCTTACAAATGGTAGATATCACATTCAGAGAGGGGATTGTGGCTGGAGCATCTTAAAGGTGCGCGAGACCTTATTTTGCATCGAGGAGGTCCTAGAACTTCCGATTTTCTCACAAGATTCTTTGCACTACTTGATGTGTCTGGTTCTCTATGGGCAGGACAAGGTCCTTTATTACCTGGCAATTATTGGCTCGAAGATGCCCCGGCATTATCAACAAGCCCAAAGCAAATTGGCGATTCCCCTTCATCAGCAGAACCAACTTTGAACTGGCCATATTATGACCCTGGCGGTGTTATGACTGGAGAATTCCATGTGTTTATGATTTTTATGGCCAAGTTATCTCGTCTATCCAGTCGTTCCCTCATCGAAACGTCACCCGAAGAACGAGTCATGATTAAACAAGAAGCCATTGGAATCAAACATGAAGTTCAAATGTGGTGGCAAAATTGTCCATCTATTCTCCGTGATCAATCTAACGATTGGCGACGACAACCACGCGATACCAAGCTCACCGTTGCGGAAACTCTCGAAGCTGAAGCCTTCTCTAGTACAAAGGCTTGCATGCACGGCTGCATTCTTTTTATTCATCATATTATCAACCCCGTTGGCGAAGAACCACAATCTCCCGATGTTTCCGAGGCAATAACACAGGTCTTGGATATTGCTGCTGAGACACCAGAAGGATATGGTTTGGAGATGGGTTTGTATTATGGATTGTTTGCAGCAGGAGCAAGTATCTTCAATGATTGGGCGGTAGAGGATGCTGTTAGAAAGAAGTTGAAGGCTGATACTAGGATTGCGCTTTATGTAAGTTTGGTTTGTGAGAGCATGATAGGGGAAGAGGAAGGAGAACGAAGTCTGGACTGAAGCTAATAAATATACAGCACGCTGATCGAGCCTTGGAACTACTGGAAATACTTTGGAGAAGGCAACATCAATATGAACGCAAATTTGATTGGAGAGAAGTTCAACAACAAATGGGAATCCACATGTACGTTTATCTTTATCTAAGAGTGCTTTATTTTTCATGAAGCGTTATTAACAATACTGTATATTTATTCTTGTCTGAGAACACACTTCTCCTTGAGGTGTAGAATATTTGGAATACAACCTAATCGAAATTCGAAGTCCAAAACAAATTTGTTTCACGCCAGGACCGGAGTTCGCCACCAAACGGAGGGGTAAAGTGGTCCGGCTTCCTTCGGGTATGCAATAGAAGTGACTAAAGTCATGGATGTTACATGTTACATTGGTGTGAAAATCACGCACATACGCAGGGACTCGACTGAACTGAGCATGATTCATGCTTGTAATTCGGATCGCCCAACTGAACATCTGGGGGTGGTTTGATAGGTTTTGCTTTCCTTCCATTTTCTCCATCATCTCATCAAGCAAGGATGATTGATATTCGCAATTCACAAATTCCTGACAGAATTCGAGTGTATCAGCCAAGGAATAGATACGACACCACAGCCCGATATTTGAACAATGGACAGGAATAAGATCAAGGGTACTGAGGTTGGAGTGAAGAACGGCAACACGGCGAAGGCTACTATTGTACTTCTGGGTGGTACAGGAAAAGTCGCTCGACGAATCGCGCCTCTCCTCTCTATCGATGGATACAAGATTCTTCTAGCATCTCGTTCTGGGGCGTGTCCAGCATCACTGCCAAATACCAAAGGGGTAAAGTTCAACTGGTTGGATACGAATAGTTATGATAACCCTTTTATCTTATCCAACGAACATGGCGCCGCAAACGAAAATTTAATCGATGCAGTTTTTAAGATCGCTCCTCCTGTTCTTGACGCACTTCCTCTGGCTCTCCAAAGTTTATCGATGGGGTAATCAAGAGAGGAGTAAGAAGAATCGTTTTCCTGAGTGGAAGTACACAACATTGCGCGGATGGACCAATTTCATCTCAAATATCTGAGTATATAAAAGGAAAAGGGAGAAATGCTCAGAGATCTGATCACGGCCCAAATCATCCCGATTCGAAAGCCGTGGAATGGACAATATTGAAACCGAGTTGGTTTATGGAAAACTTCTCGGAAATACACCATGTATACAATATTCGCGATGAAGATCGAGTAATCTCAGCGACAGGCAGAAGGAAAGTCCCTTAGGTGAGTGTGGAGGATTTCGCAATTGTAGCGTATAAAGCCTTGATTGGGTGGAGAAGTAATGATATTGAAGGGGGACTGAGGGAGAGGGGATTGTTTTTAAGGGGGGAGGAATTATGGTCTTATGATGACATCGCTTTACTCTTGATGGAAAGACTGGGAAGACGGATTAGTCATGTGAATGTGCGGGAGGAGGATGTTGTGAGAGGGACGGACAGAGGAGGATTTGGCCTGTGTTTTGGTGGAGTTGGATATGGCGGTTAAGAGGGGTGAGGAAGCTAGGTTGGTAGGGGATTTGGAGGGGATTGTTGGGAGGAGGGGGAAGGGGTAAGGGAGTATGTGGAGGAGTGTGCAAGGAGTGGGGTTTGGGGTGTGGGATGTGTGAGGGGAGTTGAGTGCTGGATTTTTATTGGCATTGAAGTCGTAGAGGTGAGAAGAATAGAAAAGGATCTTGCTCATTGAATGAATGTGCGTATTGTTTTTTTGAATGCAGATCGGGGTTTTGTCGTGAGATTCGTGAGATTGGTAAGTAACTTATTTCCTGATTTTCATTAGTCGGAGTCGTGATTGCAGTTGTGGTCGATGGGATGGGGTTTGGTGTAGTGTATATAATGTACTGTGTGGTGTTGCATTTGTATAAAGTATGAAGTATGAAGATGGAACTGAAGATAAAGATGGAAACAGAAATAGAATTTAGTGGAGATGGAACATACTGGGTATTTATATGTGTGTATATAATGTAAAGAGAGGATTCAGGGAGGTAAGGAGAATAGAAAGGGAGAAGGAGAGAAGGGGGTGAGTGTAAAAGATGGAGATCAATAAAAAAGGTATTTCTTCAAAATGGAGAGTAGATATAAAATAAAGATAAAGATAGAAATCGAGAGGGAGAGGGAGAGGGAGAGGGAGAGATGGCGAGAGTGAAAAGGGGGGGAAGGAGAGAGGAGTAGGAAGAAAGATGGGGAGGGAATGAGATAGGGAGGGAGGATGGAGAAATATGAATGTAAGGAGGGCAGATGAGTGTGTATATATATGTATGTATGTATGGGTGTATAGGTGTATGGGTGTATGTATATATGTGTATATATGTATGTGTTTGAATAGTATCAGGATAGTATTGGAATGGTATTGGAATGGTATTGGAATGGTATATATATATATATATATCGGTATCTATATTTGTGTTTAGTTGGTACATGGATGGTACTTGATGGTTGGTGTTGAGTGTTGTGTGTCTGGAGGTTGCTGGTAGAGGTGGTGTATTGGCTGTTGAGTATCGTGTTGGGTATTGATGTTGAATGTCGAATAGTGTATTGTGTATTGGACATTGAATATTGAATATTGGATTGTTGATTAAGGTCTGAGGTCTGAAGGTTGCTTGGTATCTTGAAGATGTAGGTGAAGGTGGAAGTAGGAAGAAGAATTGTAGAGGAACTATTGAAGAGGATAGGTAGGTATCGAGATGGAATATAGTAAGCAAGGCACGTACCCCTTTATAAACATCAGCATGGGAATCAATACACCGGCTATTCATTTGATATCATTTTGACTTGAACTAGGGGTTGGAATTTCTTCGTTTCGTATTGTTTGCTTGCTGTCTTGCTATTTTGACGATTGTCAATATAATGTGTATGTACGTACATACTCGAATATCAAATGCACGGTCGCAACTTCCTATCATGTAGACAGGTAAATATCCCCCATTGCTGACCGATTGACTCATAATGATGAATGCTTGAATGAATGATGACTCTTGATTATTGTCTTCGTTTATAACTCGATGTTTCTCGATGTTCATCTCTTCTACAAACCATGCATATCATTTGATGTGCTTATCGTTGAAGCCAACAGTTGTTAGATAAAGAGATACGATGAATATTCAAGTGAATAAATCAATACATCAATCATATGTCTGGAATAGTTACCAGATAATGAATTGAATGCCAAGTCTACTGCAGGCACACTGTATTGTATCACTCGATCAATATCCCGAATCATCAATATTTGGTTGGTCCAACATTCGAGATTGCGAGCATGCAGCGATCCGGCCATTTCATCCCGTGTAAGAGCGATGTTGAGCGTCGATACCCGAAAATTCAATATTACATCCAAAAGTTCCAAGTTCCAACAGCTGGTTGACCTCTGGATGAGATAATGAGATAAGGATATCAGTTCGTATCGCGCAGCGGAGGTGTTTCCTGTTTCATCGAAACGATATCCTCGTGGTGTCCTAGATGTGCATATATTCCTTCATCGGCAGGTCCGAACCTAAAAGGTACGTCACGGATTGGGATAATTACTGGTGCTTTTGAATGAGGACCTTTTGATTGATCGGATTCTTTACGCTCGTTGATGTCTTACCTTGTCTCGAACTTGTATTGCTTGCTTGTGTTGCTTGTCACTGTCAGCTTCAAGATAAGCGCCGGATAACAATATTTCATATCCAGCTTTTAGTATCAAGAAAATAAGCATAAGCCTTTCAGCCTTGACCGACCTTAGTATAAGGGAATGGTTTCTACCTTGTAGCCCGTATTGTATGTCAACATGCACACATCTTTACTTGGCAATTCGGTGCAACGTTATACTGGTTTAGCTGCTAGATGGCTGAATTCCAAGATCTCTTAGAGGAAGCTTCCAAAGCTTCGCCTCGGGCTTGCAGATTGTACCTACTTGGGAGCTTGGGTTGTGATGATGATTATCTATCGAAGTGGAAGGGGAGGCGTTGAAAATCGAAAGATCGAGATATGGGACCAAGCGGGATGATGTTAATGGATTTGGGGTCTCCACCTATCTCTTATCACATACCAATAGCCTTTCTATGGCTCTCTCTACGGGAAGAAAAGAGGAGGCAATGTCATACTTTTTACAGTATAGAGCATCGTGATATTTGTCCTGGGAATGTGCGTGTGGTTTGTACAAAGTATTTATGTATCTATTATTAGTTGTATAAAAATTTACACTAAACTAATACTAATACAACAAATATATAATAATAATCTCACATCATCCCATAATTTCACCATATTTCGTCTTTCCTTATCGTAATTGCAAAAAGGACCGAGGTGACGAGGATTATGCTCCCATCTCGGGCCAAAGTTCCCCATCGGGTATCAATTTCAAACGCCTCGGACGCCATGAAATATTTCTATCCACTCATCGATCACGACATTCATGTTCAAATCTAGTGCTTCACTGCTTATTATCAAATCCCTAGCTATCTCCGATGATTTTTTGGAAAGATAAAATGAGACCCTGGATGGCTTTCCCGCCACCAAAATCAAACCACAGTTTTACCAAGACGGTGGAAATGCTTGTTGGCTAGATCTAACGGAAAGATTAAGAAAATGAAAAGACGGACAGCTCATTGGAATAAGTACATGAGCACATAAAGCTACCTGTACCTAGTATTGCCAAGTAGACTTGGTAAAAAAAAAACAAATTAACCTTTTTGAAGCAGGTAGAAATAGCTGGAAGCAGTTTGTTCATTCCAATTTCGTATGCCCAGTCCTGTTCGTCTCGGTTGCTAGACACCTTTTGCCATCATGTTAGCCTGCGAGCCTCGGATAAAATATTTCTGTTCCAGTCCAGTGGTAGAGAAGAATTAGTGAGCCGTGTTCACCGTTCGCTGATACCCGAGTTCACCAGAAGCTTTGTTCGCCTCTTACCCTCTTGCTGCTGGCTACTGCTCGCGCGACTGGTTCCTTATCGGATATACTGCTTGGCAGTATTTTTACACTCTTGGCGCAACGTTACCTTCCTATTATGGAGTAAAGAGGAGATGATTATTTGTTGGTGATGAGTTCGCTTGACAAATGAGAATGCTTTGGTTTAATGAATTTTGATAGAGATGAAAGGAGCACGGTTGAAGGTGGGTTTGGGGGATGACATTTGAGATTGGGGATATGATTGTGTGATGAGGCTGGTAGACTGGATATCCTGGAGGGGAAGACCTCGCAATTGTCTTTGACATTCTTGTGGGTGCTGCAATTGAAGTAGCACTGGTGACTGGGCTGGCTTCTAGCTTCACTAGCTGCATCCATACATGTTCAGGGAGGTTATACCACATGCACGACAGCTTTCCATAATCGGGTGAATACAGAACTGTCAGTACACAAAATACACCAGTGTGTTACCTATTGGTCTTTCCTTGACTATATTTTGCCACATACAAGGAGAGAGCCTGGTCTATTCAGAACCTGGGGTCCAAGTTTATATCTTCTAGAACGATTTGATACCTGCTATGATTTGTTCCGTGCGTTTAATATCACTTATTCACCTTCCTATCTAGGCGATTGCCGTAATGGATCAGCATTTGAACGAGTTCACAAACCACAATCGCGAGAGCTCGTACCAGCTGATAACGGTGCTAATTGGTATGGCGTCCCCGTATGTGAGGGAGGGATATCATCCCATGCTAGCTAGACGTGCATGGGGGAGCAGCATGCGAGATTCTCCGAATTAAGTTGAGGCTAGGATAGTGAATGGGGATATGGCGAATTTAGGTGGTGTAGCTTGATATGCTTGTTATCCAATGGGTACGGCAGCGGTATATTTATTCTCGTGTTTCCCCTCCTCGTGGATTTTGTTCTTGAGTCGCATTTCTACGACCACTCTCTCTACCTCTTGTGATTAATCAACCTCGCAATCATGGGTAAGTACTTTTCCCATCGATTATGTTCATATCCATCTTCAATTTAGTGGTGTGCTTTACAAATTACTGACATTCAAAATTAGTTGCACAAGAAAATATCACAGCCGATATCCAAGGTGCTATGCTAGGCAGTGATGCTGTTCTGGCTCTCGACCAGAAAGGATCGTTGATTCACACAGTCTCACGAGAACATCACCTTAAAGTCGGAATCGAACCTGAAACCGCATTGGTTCATGCAGAACGTCATGGACACGAACATGTCGATCCAGCATTAATACCCACTGAGGAAGAGAAGAAGACTCTTCGAAAAGTAGCTGGAAAACTACCCTCTATCACTTACTTAATTTGTGCTGTCGAGTTCGCTGAGCGAGCTTCTTACTAGTATGTTCCTCCTCACTTCGCACTGGCGTCTTGTGTGCAATTTCAATCAATTAAATTTGCTAACATGTGATTCACTCGTAGTGGTTGCAATGGTCTCTTTAACAATTACGTCAACAGACCTCTTCCCGTCGGCGGTGACGGCTATGGTGCACCACCAAGCGGAACCCAACAAACTGCCGGAGCCTTGGGTCTCGGCACGGTCAAAGCAACAGCCACATCTCAATCATTCTCTCTGCTTGCATATGCACTTCCGTTATTTTTTGGATGGCTCGCAGATACCAAAACTGGTAGATTCAAGATCATTTGCTGGGGTGTAGCAGTTTGTGGTATTGCACATGTTCTCATGTGTGCAAGTGGTGCTCCTAGTCTATTGGCTAGTGGAGGTGCCAAGGCTCCTTTCTTTTTGAGCGTTTATACTTTGGCTATTGGTGCTGGTGAGTTCCCTATTCATTACAGATTCTAGCGGTCATTCACTAATACATCCGGTAGCTATGTTCAAACCTAATATTGCACCAACACTTCTCGATCAAATGCCAAATGCAGTTCCAGTCAAGAAGACTCTACCATCTGGTGAAGTAGTCATTGTTGACCCCGAATCTACAACCGAGCGTGTCATGCTTTGGTTTTACCTTCTCGTTAACGTTGGTGGATTCATGGGTGTTCCAACTGCCTACACCGAAAAATACATCGGCTGGTGGTTGTCCTTCCTCCTTCCACTTCTCCTCTATGTTCCCCTTCCATTCCTCCTTTGGTTCATGAGCAAGCGTCTCGTCTTATATCCACCAGGAGGATCTGATCTCGTCAATGTTTGCCGCGTTGTTGGTATTTGTTTCAAGAGAGGCGGTTTGAGAAAAATCTTCACTCGCAAGGGAGGATTCTTCGAAGCTGCCAAGCCAAGCAATATTGCTCAGTCAGGCAATATCATTACCGTACCATGGAACGATGCATTTGTCGAGGATGTCAAGCGTACTTTCGAAGCCGCCGGAATCTTCTGTTTCTTCCCAATTCAAAACATCAACGATAACGGTCTCGGCAGTTCCGCCAGTGCCCTCTCAACTATGTTGAGCACGAGTGGTGCCCCCAACGATGTCATGAACAACTTCAACTCTCTCTCCATTATCCTCGTCGCTCCAATTCTCAACTATGGTCTCTACCCCTTGTTGAGAAGACGCAATATCCACTATGGACCAATTGCTAGAATGACCACTGGATTCTTCCTTTCTACCATGGGCGGCGCTGCTTACACCGTCCTCAATTACTACGCCTACAAGCTCGGACCTTGCGGAAAATTCGGATCATCCGAAACCTGTGTTGATGCCGATGGCGTCTCCCTCGTCTCCTCCATCCCCGTTTGGTACATGGCGATTCCCTATGCCATCGGCGGTATTTCCGAACTCTTCGTCAACGTTCCCGCCTACGGAATTGCCTATTCTCGCGCCCCCGCCAACATGAGAGGTCTCGTCTCTGCGCTCAACTTGTTCACACAAGCTATCGCCTATCTCGTTGGTCTTGCATGTGCCGGTGTTATCAAGGATCCATATCTCACCTGGGATTTCGGTGCGCCTACTATCATTGGTTTCGTCATGATGTGCGCTTTCTACTGGATCTACAGAGATATCGATAAGGAGGAATACAAACTTAGTATCAATGATGAACAAATGCATGTTGCAGATCAACCCATTCACGATGGACAAAGCGCGAGCGAGAAAGCGGCTCCACCTTCTTATGAGGGCGAGAAGGGCGGACTCAGGGATAAAGAGACTGAGCTTTAGAAGATGATAAGCAAAAAGTTTTTTTTGGCTGATGCGGGAGTACGGTATTAGGGGCTTTTGGGCAATTTTGGGAGGTGTGATGATGATTCTTATGATACCGTATGATAGTATGATTTTTGGATTGTGGTGATGGGCTCAGAAAGGCTAGATGCTGGCGAGCTATCGCTGGGGTAATAACTTCTTAATGACATTCTTTTATTTGATAATCTGCTTGTTTAATCTGAATGTGATTTTTTGTGACTGTGAATAGTCAGTTCCATGCTATTGCCGCTCGAAGTAATGCATTAACATATGTGGCTTTGGATATATATCTGACCAAGTACTACTCCAAGACATAACGCTCCTTCTAAACATAAAGACCAACCACAATCAACATCTTCGCCATCTCCATGACAGGAGAAACGAAAATAGTTATATCTACCTACAAAACATCTTTTAATTCTGCGTGCCATTATAATATCCTCGATCTTACCCCTCGAAATTTCTTTATCCCAAGAACCAAAATACAACTCCAGAATCACAATGAATATTTCAAACGATGGGCAGTCCAACTTCCGAGCGAGCAAATTCTCCTGAGATACAAAATATAGAAATATGGGATCCCATCATCCCTACCTACGTAGTTCAACTAACTACTATTCCCGAGCCCTAAAATCTATCTACTAATACAGGAGCTGATACGCTCACAAAAATACGTAATCGAGCTAGTATCAACCACCTAAGATGCTTTACCGAATTCGATTTATTGTCGCAGACGTAGTATGTCCATCACCTCACGATTTTCGGGGTGACGATTCGATTCGATTCGATAACACTGCTGCGGATGAGGAAACAAATCGAGCATTGAACTTTCCCCTCTCAATAACACCATAAAAACCAGGAGATAGAGACTCAGGATGAAGAAGCCGAGGACTTGAGCATCTTTTACGAGTAGGAAGATCTTCTGGTACTTTATCCCCTCTCTAGTTTCAGCACCAATTTTCAACTGCTTCGCATAGGATCTTGGATGCGATTGCGCGTATTTCTTTTGTTGGATTACGAGATCGGACTGGACGGAATGGATGGAGAGAATGCGGTGTCGGGGCTGAGTTGTGTGATTGGATGTAGTTGTTCTAATTTCCCATTCTCATTGATACTGATCTTGAACAGTGCCATTGTTCTTCGAGTATTTTCGGTTAAGAAACTAATCTGGATGAAAAACATATATTCAAGATCTTCTCGGAAAGGCCAAGAGAGGGGGGAAATCAAGATTCATTTGGGGTTTTGGTTATATACCTACAAAATCCGTATCAAGCTTTGACACGTCTCGAATTTTATCTCACTGCCACTATTTGATCGAGTTCTTTCTAAAGAGGCAAGATTTAGCATTGCTATACTGATATATTAATGTAGGAGGTGAGCTTTCATTGTTTTTGGGATATTACACTAACACCCTTGACTTTTCACCTCATTCCAAACAATTGCAATCCATAGGATAGACAGCATTTTATAATGCCTGTACATATTCTTTCTTCTCATGACTCCGGGCACTGCATAAGTTTATCCTACAATGTTTTCTCTGTCGGAGAGCCCAGTCTACTCACTGGAACAGTATTCTCTTCCCACTTGCCCTTACGTAGGTATTCGCCAGATACGGAACATGGAGCATTTATTTTACAAGGCGGTCTCGTGGGCTATTATTCATTGTACATGTGATTATACTCACATTGCCCGTCATCAAGACAAGCTTGAAGGAAAGAAACATGGAGTTGATGCCCTACCCATTAAAAAGTGTTGATGGAATGGTTTTTCAGATCTTACTGGATTAGGTGATGGCTACAGTGAGGCCTGTGATAGAAAATAAATCGTGGATGAGATGGGTGTGGAAAGAAGTGAACAAGCTCTCTAATGACATGCACCCCAATACGGACAAAGTGGCTTGGAATGGCTCTCTAAATTAGAAGGTTGAATGAAGATATGGAAAGGCTTTGGGGGCATTAGACTTCTACCCATTGGCCATACGGAAGGGATCCAAATTAGGGGTGTGAATACCAAGCAGATATCTGCACATGCTTTTCGTCATTGACTAGATTGACAATATAACAACTTGAGCTAACCATTATTATTAAATTATATGGATAGGGAATCCCTTAATATAGTAATAATGAAACTATATTGATTAACTATTCTTCAATATCATTTATTTCCTTTTCCAATTCCTTCAAACTATTTAAGATTTCCAAAATCTCCAAGACCTTCAATATTATTTTTAATGGATTATTTATTATTTATAATCAAATCTTTTATTTCTATCAATAATACAACTTCAAAACACTATATTCACTCATACAAAGATTTCGAAATATTCACTTGAATTAACCAATTAAAAAGAAAAATTCGAATTGACAGACAGAAATTGACAGGCAACTTGAAAAGACAGTCAATTCGCAACACTGATCGAAATCAGATAAATGTGATTCCTTATTCCATGATCCAGCTTTATCGTTACAACACAGGCTACAACAAATACTCTGGATGCTCAACCATTGGGTACTAACCAGAAGTTGGGTATCGATAGGATAACAGCCAGAACCAGCAGAAGCAGTCTTTCCAACGTTCAAACCAAATTTAGACATCTCTTCTAAAATTGACACCAAAAAGGCCGAGCGACCATCAGTTTCAGACCAAATACAACAATCGAGGGCATGACCAATTGACGAACTGATATATTTTCTCAACGTTAGATTGCCATAGGATGTATTCCCAGATGCTATCTGGCTCACTAAACCTACTGCAGACAATTCGCAGCTATGCTTTCTGTGCTCCTCTCGCCACAGAACGCTTTATGAGCACTACTCGTATGCAACCATTTTTTATTGAAATATCCCCTCGAAACGAACGTCGTTTTGAAGTTTCAGGAGCTGGATACTCTATTGATCAGACTAGATTTCAAAGAAAACGAGCAAGTCAAGGCAGAGAAAAAGGTACATAAGGAGTTTCGCTCGTTTTTGCAAGACGATACCACTTGCGTGGAACATCTAAATAAGAGTATAGCAGGTAAACTTTTCCCTATGAGATTAGAGAGGGAGTTACTCCAGAGTCAAGTCCTAAATGACCAAGCACTAGATCTAGGAAGGTGATCTTTCAGTAGCCCCTGGAGCCCTATACGGTAGGATAGTATTGTGTTAGATCATCGAGCAGGTAGAGAGAACATCAGAGATAGTGAGAACAGGGTGGCAGGTAACAACGGAATAGCTGTAGTGGCGGAGTGATACAAGACAGTTGTGTAATGTAGCTCGATATTAAGCATAAAAAGATGGAAATTGGACTGTGTATTTGAGAATTTAATTAGAGAATTGAATGAGAAGGACATGAAGGTAAAGCTCCTCAGAAATGACTATAATAAGACATGAAGATTTTGTTATATTCCCAATTTCTCCTCAGACTCCTTGACAATGCTATATTTCCCAAAACTCCATCCCGAATGACATCTTTGATCAAAATCTAAGAATTGTTAGTGAAATCTTTAAATATCTTAGGATTCAAGCTTACCGTATCTCATAAGACCCTGCTCGGGTCATATATCTCACCCACTTTACACTTGAGTAATTATTCTTCTCAAAAACTTTCAAATATCTAACTAACAGTCCCGAACTTGTAAACATCAACAAGCTAAAGTTCAAACTCAATGGTGGTCTTGACCATGCCTTTTGGTTCGTCATGCTTGTCAACGTAGCTTCCGCGCTCAATACAAATTCATTCTGTCCAGTGAATCTTGGTATCTTCCATATAATAACATTCTCCTCTGGCACATATTTTGCCTTTCCTTGTGTACAGCGATCGGTGATTCGAGCAGTATTGAGAGGGGTGGGTATCTTAACAACGACGTTCGTAGCAAATAGCTTGCTACCATAATTGGCTCGAATAGCAATACTATATTCGACCTTTGTTTTACCAACTTCGTTCACGATGGCATGAATTTTAAATGGCAGATTGACATTTTCCGTGGCGCGATAGCGCATAAGCTCGAATTCTCCATCGGGAGGTATAAATGAAATGATTCTGTCGGTATCGAATTTCCCTAGCTTGACACATTGGTGAAATTGACAATCCTCCAGTGTAACACTACCAGCCGCTGCTTTGGTGGCCTTGGTACCCATACGGTTTCCAGATGGCAGAGATGAAAGACTATCACCATCCAACAATAATCGGTCATTAAGTCCGAACTTGCATTCTGGTGTTCCGGAAAGATATGCCCTCATGACGATTTGACCATTTACATCAGCTCGTAGAACAGTCCCTGTAGCAGACATCAAAAGATTGACATCTTCAATGACATCTACGAATGCTTCATTCTTCCTGTACTTGACATCGGCTTTCCTCCATGACAAAGCTCCGGTTGCTTGCATTGTGATCTTTGCCGAATCTTCCATGGTTCGTTCAGACTTGACACCCTCCGTTGTGATGTACATCTTCAAAGTATCCGTCTCTGTGTTTTGAGGGTATCCAAAATCCAGAATTTCTACATCACAGATCCATTAGCTTCCGACACAAGTAATATGTACGTGCAATTGCGCATTGCACTCACCATCTAAAAGTTCATATACCAGTACGAAATTGTTCTTAACCGCCTCTTCGTCAAACTTTCCAAAGTATCCTTTTCCCAGCGCAATTAATCTATAAAGGAATTCGAAAACCAGCGCAGCATTGGCATTGCTCTTGGTAATTGCGACCAAGTATATATTCTCGTGTTTGACATGACTGAAGGTTGTACTTCCTAAAGTAAGGATTGGTGAACGAACTTGGGCATTGGAAATGACCTGAATTCGAAAGACATCTGCGAGTCGTGGTCGACAATCGTTTCGAAATGCGCGAAAGATTAGATTCTCTCCCTTTTGATTGAAGATCAATATGCCGGACAGCATTTTGACTTATATGTGGTTGAAGGAGGATTTGTTTATTGAAATGTCGAGGGAGGATAAGATGTGGGGAGCCGAGAGCTACGAGGTGCAGTACCGGTAGACCAAGAGTACAAGCTCAGTACAGTACAATATTTACCGAATAGCTCCTTCGATAGTGTTCAGGGGTCAAAATGAAATCTTTCAGCATTGTACAATGTAGATGAATTATTAGATCATTAGATGGTTGTATAGACAGTGAATTCAAAAGGTTCCAAATATTCTAAGGAATTTCCAGTTAGAATTTTGGTTGTTTCATTTGATATCGAATATTGTAAAGAGTATATATATTTGGGTGTCCGTCTATATTTTGCATGTGGTGACAGAGTAATAGATGTATATCACATCCAGATAGTTCTCATTAAGGAGGTCGAATAGAGCCATCAATATTTTGGTAGCTTTCGCTGTCTACATACAGCATAATGCTCTCACTCCTCTGTCATCATTCATCACTTAAAAACGTTGGCTAGATTATCTTTTCATCACAAGTCTATAAAGTCTATACTGGCACACATGGGTAATTGCTAGCGTACGGGAATGAGGTATTGACGAAGAAAACCATTAAAACCAAATGCACATCATCGCCCCTTTATCTATTCACAAAATAACATCCTTAAATCATGTCAAGTCTCATGAACTCAGCGTGTAATGTCTTTCCGAGTAATGCTGGACTTCTCTCGACAATAACACCTGCAGCTTCAAGTGCTGAGATCTTGGAATCGGCACCACCCTTTCCACCACTGACAATAGCACCTAATACAAGTTAGTTAAATATCATTAAGTCAGTATCATCTCGAGATACTTACCAGCGTGTCCCATTCTTCGTCCAGGAGGAGCCGAGATACCAGCGATAAAGCTGACAACTGGCTTTTTAGCAGTGTTGTAATCCTTCAAAAATTCGGCAGCATCTTCTTCTGCGGATCCTCCGATCTCTCCAATCATGATGATACCATCAGTCTCCTCATCCTCGAGGAATACCTTCAAGCAATCGATGAAGTTGGTTCCGGAGAATGGATCACCACCAATACCAACAACAAGAGATTGTCCCAATCCAGCTTGTGTAGTTTGGTTGACAGCCTCATAGGTCAAAGTTCCTGAACGTGAAACGATACCAATACGTCCACGCTTGTGGATAAACCCTGGCATAATACCAATCTTACATTGTCCTGGTGCAATGAGACCTGGGCAATTGGGTCCAACCAAACGTGTCTTTCCTTGGGTCTTCAAAATATCTGTGATGCGAACCATGTCTACATGGATGTTAGATATATCCTCTTGAACTAAAAATATATAAACATACCGTGTTGTGGAATACCCTCAGTGATACTAAACCACATCAGTCAGTATAAGTGCTATCACATGCAAATTTGATGTGAATTCTTACCAAACAACCAAAGGAATTTCAGCAGCGATAGCCTCCTCAATACCGGCAGCAGCAAGAGGGGGTCTGCAAAGTATATCATATCAGCACCAAATCCATCCTTCCATCACAGATTCTTTGCGATTGCGGTATCTCTTACGGAACGAAGATAGCAGAAGCTGTAGCACCAGCTTCCTTTACAGCTTGTTCGACGGTTGCGAAAACGGGTAAATCGAGATGAGTTTGTCCAGCCTTCTTTGGGTTTGTACCTCCAACAACAGTTGTACCTATTTCCACATCAGAACTCTTTCAATTCCCCCGTTATCATATCAAAAGACATACCATATTCGATGGCTTGTTGAGCATGGAACCTATGGCAGATTTGTCAACTTCATTCCTCAATACCAAATAGATGATCGCGATAATACTCACGTTCCTTGTTTACCAGTAAAACCTTGGTAGATAACTCTAGTATCCTTAGTGATTCGAAGGTTTTCCGCGGTAGCAGCATAGGCAGAGGTTGCTGTAGAATAACCTTGTCTTCTCATAGCAGCCTGCATGGCAGGTCTGGCACATCTTGAAAAAGCCTGCATCTTGTCTGGGGGACAATTGATGTCAGATATGAAAGACAGGAAGGTGATTTGAAGTATATCTTGTAGTATATCTTGAATTATTTCCTTCTTTTCTTCTTACCAGCTTCTTCAATACGGTCGGAATCGCTTGCAAGGCTCTCCGACTTTGCCGGGTTAATTCCGGGAGTTTGGCTGAATTGGAATTTTATTTCACACAAGAACATTAATTTTGGTAACCCCGCGATTCCTTCAAACCATCACCCTTTATTACTTTCTACAACTTTCACCAAATTTACTACAAAAAGAGTTTCGATTTCGAACTATTGAAGATTGCGCAACACCTCAACAGGAACGCGACGGGGATATCTTCAAACACACGATCGCAAGATTGCATAGAACCAACTGCATCGCCACACAATACAAAATGGCTACTACCGTTGATACAATGACATTGTCGGATAGGCAGAGGAAACCAAAGGATCCTAATTTACCTCCAGAGAATGAAAGATATTTGAGAGCATGTTCAGATATTGCTAGCGCATTAGTACAAGATCATGAATCTCAACAGGATCCAAATGCGCCGAGGAAGGATATCAATTTGAATAGTTTACGGGCAAAAATGTCCAAACGTCACAGGCTCAGTAATATTCCACCATTGACTGCGATTATTGCTGCCATTCCAGAGCATTATAAGAAATATATTCTTCCAAAGTTAATCGCAAAACCAATCAGTATGCATTTCCTGTTGTATATAAATCTGCGAGGCTAATAGTAGATTAGGAAGTGCTTCTGGTATTGCGGTTGTCGCCGTTATGTGTAAACCACATCGATGTCCTCACATTGCCTACACAGGAAACATTTGTGTTTATTGCCCTGGTGGACCTGACTCCGATTTTGAATATTCGACACAATCATATACTGGTTATGAACCTACATCAATGAGAGCTATTCGAGCACGGTACGATCCTTTCGAACAAGCCCGAGGAAGAGTAGATCAAATCAAATCTCTTGGCCACAGCGTCGACAAGGTTGAATATATTATTATGGGTGGTACTTTCATGTCATTATCTGAAAGTTACAGAGATGGATTTATCTCCCAGTTACACAATGCGCTTAGTGGATATCAAGGAAATAATGTCGATGAAGCAGTTCAAGCTGGTGAGATGAGCAATATCAAATGTGTCGGTATTACGATTGAAACTCGACCGGATTATTGTCTACAGCCACATTTATCTGCTATGCTAAGATATGGTTGCACTCGCCTGGAAATTGGTGTGCAGTCTTTGTACGAGGATGTTGCTCGAGATACCAATAGAGGTCACACAGTTGCTTCAGTCGCAGAAACGTTTTGTTTAGCGAAGGACGCTGGTTTCAAAGTGGTTAGCCATATGATGCCAGATTTACCCAATGTTGGGATGGAGAGAGATTTAGATCAATTCCGAGAATATTTCGAAAACACCGCCTTCAGAACCGATGGTCTCAAAATTTATCCAACACTGGTCATTCGTGGAACTGGTTTATACGAACTCTGGAGAACCGGCAGATATAAGAACTACACACCAAATGCCCTGATCGATATAGTTGCCCGAATCCTCGCTCTTGTACCACCGTGGACTCGTATTTATCGTGTTCAAAGAGATATTCCAATGCCTTTGGTCACATCTGGTGTCGAGAATGGAAATCTTCGAGAGCTTGCGTTGAGTAGAATGAAGGATTTTGGTACTACCTGTCGTGATGTTCGAACTCGTGAAGTTGGTATCAATGAGGTCAAGAATAAGATCCGTCCTTCTCAGGTTGAGCTTGTTCGAAGAGATTATACCGCAAACAAAGGATGGGAGACCTTTTTGGCATATGAAGATCCAAAGCAAGATATTCTTATTGGATTACTTCGTTTAAGAAAATGTTCTTCTACACATACCTTTAGACCCGAGCTTACTGGACAGCCTACAAGTATAATTCGTGAGCTTCACGTCTATGGTTCAGCTGTTCCAGTTCATGCTCGTGACCCAAGAAAGTTCCAACATCAAGGTTACGGTACATTACTCATGGAAGAAGCCGAAAGGATCGCCCGAAATGAGCATGGAAGTACAAAGATAAGTGTCATTAGTGGTGTTGGTACAAGAGATTATTATCGAAGATTAGGCTATTGGTTGGATGGTCCTTACATGAGCAAGATGCTACCACCAAAGGATGATGAGGATATTGATGATGATTTTTGATTCCAAAACATCCAAAATTCTCGGTCTAGTCGCCGCACTTGACTCTGAAATCTATCACCACGATGCTTACCTGGCAATGCAACTATCATGTTCAATCATCATGGTGGCGCAGTAATCTTACTGCTGTCTTATGTACTCAATCTATTTGGGTATCAATACTTTGGGATCTGAGACTTTGCGTGTAGTGGAAGCCTTTGCCCCACTGCTTAGCAAAGGATTCAGGGTCCATGTGATGAGAACCTCAAGTCGAGAGTTTCCTCACAGCGAAAATGTCCGCAGAAGAAGCAGTTGACACCCTGGACAGCAGTCCACCTCTTCCGTGCGCTAGTAGATACTCTCGTCACTAAAACGCACTCGCTTCACGGCCTTGATCTTTCGAGGGAATGTTTCCCATGTCCAGGATGGCTGACAACTATTCTAAATTATCCCCGGATGTTTCATTTGACTTACTTGAATCAATCCAGTGTATCCGCATGACATTGCCTGAAATGCCTGAGCATGCAATATAAAGGCGAGATAGGATGTTACTACATAGAATAAATTGAGTTACATGTATCACTTCAGAGTCTAATGGGATAACCAATGCTTTGTCTCTATGGTATTTTAGCTCACATACAATGTACAAAAACCAAAATAACGTTTCTCGTGGTGCATGCTAAATTTTAACAACATTCATAATACATTGAATTATTCATATCCTACACTTTGCGCATTAGTGTATGTGGTACAATTGAAGTTCTGGCACCCTACTGACGTGTCTATTCTAAGGTTGATTCGTATATACATGGGAGAAGTAAACTTGACTGCATGGTGACCTGTATAGTACCTGCAGTAAGCACTCTGAAAATTGTGCATAAGTACTCTGGATGTTCATTGTATTTTTTGTTTCCCTTTTGAAGAATCTTTCTATCCATGTTCCCAAAGTTCAACATGATGCATGCGCTTGTTCTCATTCAAACTCCATCACTTTCTAGGAATCCATTCCTTCGATCTCAGTGACATTTTGACTTCAACGAAGACGAGTCATCCGTTTCCAATCAGATCATCACGAGTTGATACTCATCGCAATCTTCTCCCTATTGATTGATCATCTTGTGATGCTAGTCTGAATTTGGGCATCAATCCCTTCCATCATAACATGCACGTTTTTGACAACTTCAGCCCTTCGTGTTCTAATGTCATCTCAGTTGAAACATTTGATATGATCCATTCATAGCCTTTTCTACATAAAAAATTGATGACAGGCTATTGGTTCCTGCTGTATCTGTAATTGAAATATTCATATCATGGTGGCTATGCAAACGGGAACCAGAATATCCGATCGTTTGGATCGGCTGGGGTCGCCTAATTTTTTCACGTTCACCAATAAATCCCCTCCAGTTTGGCATATATCATCAATTTCAGAGCGCTTACAGCCGCGCGTGGGTTCTATTTCTGGCCTCCTACATTTTCTGCGCCTCTAACATACTTCTTGATTCTTGGTTCAATTAACAAATCTCACCTACACGTAAGCACGTTCTCTGGTCTTTGGATTGCTTTGAGAGAGTGAAGTTAGGTGATGTCAACTGCGGCCGAATCTTAAATCATATTTCGAAGGCTTCTCAAAAGGTATAGTACAAATCTGGTGATTGACGAGCAAGTATGGGGCGGTGTTCCAATAGATCTGGTGATGGTCTGGCTATATAGGACGCCGTTCAGAATATTTGTGTTCTCGATTTCCTCCCATCAACAACCTCATTAACAATTGTATCTCATACCCTTTTACGAATTTCTTTGGCTCTACAAGTTTCCTTTCTTGTTTCTTTCACTGAAAATACATCTCCCTTTTCATTTCAAGCTCATAACCCATAAATCATCATGCATACTTCGAATGTTCTCATGGGAATTTCATTCCTCTCTACCCTCGTTGCCGCAGCTCCTTTCTCCGTCGACAATAGCTTTCTTGAAGCCGTAACAGCAACCAATACAGGTCCATTGCTAGCAATCCAAACCGCAGCCCATGGCTCTTTGTCTAACATCCCTCCTCCATCTGCACTAGTTGGTGGAGACGACAGTCTCACCAATTTCAAGCTCGTCGCTTTCAACGAGAACATGGAAGTCGCATTTTTCGAGGAACTTATTTTCAATATCACAAATAATATTCCAGGATATACATTCGATAGTCAAGACAGTAGGGACACGGTACTTACAAATCTCAATGCAATCGTTGCACAAGAAAAACTACATTCATTAAATGCCGAGAAATCCATCGTTCGTTTCACCAATGATACCAATGCCATTATCCAACCATGCCAATACAATTTCGATGTTACCAATTTTGGGCAAGCCATAACTACAGCATCTCTCTTCACCGATGTAACTATGGGTACCTTGGGCGATATCCAAACAGTATTCGGCACAAACGGCAACTCCAAATTTATCCGTGGAGTCGCAGCTTCACTCGGACAAGAAGGAGAACAAAATGGATATTTCCGACAAATCCTTCACAAAATCCCATCAGCTCTTCCCTTCTTGACAGCTAGCACTAGATTTTGCATTCAGCGCTTTGAACCAGAACTTTATCATCGAAGGCACTTGTCCAAATAGTGACACCATTCCTCTCAAAACCTTCCAAAAACTCACCGCTACCCAACCGGATACCATCGATGCAGACACTGTTCTCACTTTCTCATTCCAGCTCAACGCAGATCAAGATTATAGCACCACATGGGGACAAAATTGCAAGGGACTTTCCCTCGTCTATATTAACCAACAAAATAAACCAGTGGTTCAACCATTCGAAAGTATCAATCTACAAGCAGATGGAAAGACGGTGGTTTTTACGGCCAAATTCCAATTTGATGCCGGTGCTGCTAAGGGCGCTACGGGTAATGGGTTGACATTGGCGGTTTTGGCTACGGGTAGTGATTTTGCGAATGCGGTGGAGGTTTCTAAAAATGCTGTCTTTGGACCAGCACCCATTGAGGTTAATTGATGGGAATGAAATGGTTAACTAGGTACTGGGAAGATTTGGCATAGCATAGCACAGAGCATAGCGCGGCGTTCTCTGATTTTCACTTCTGGGGAAAGGGGGGATTAACTTGGTGATGATTTGCATTGGGCGGTGTTTGGTTTTCATTCTTTTCTTGTAAGATTACTTTTTATGGGAATCCTGTCTTTACTTTCGGTATGATTCTTTTGGTTCTTGAAGCATGATTTACGATTTCATGATTTCAATTCAATATGAATATGCTTTTCTAGATTTCAGATGGAGTGCTGCTCGTTCATTCATATATCCTAATTTGATCTTGCTTCTATTTTGGACTGTTGCTCTACTCGTCTTCATGTGATTTAGAATGGATAGGGTACAGTAACTGAATGGCGTTTTGGAATAGATTCAATATTTTGTTACTCACAAGTCCATACACAATATACAGCTGTCTCCAAATTCCGACAAGGTTAGTTTCTCCTGGTATGATATCCTATCTATACCTTCAGCAATAATACACTTAAAACTTACGAAACACAACAAACAGTCAACGCACGAAACGCAACACACAATCCAACCCATCACCGAAACACGCCCAAACATACATCAGACCCTCCCCATAACACCCAACATCCCAGGCGCTTTTCACAACCCCAAACCCCTCTCTTCCATCCCCATCTCAATCCCAATCCAATCCCAATCCAAGAGACCACTCAACCCGCCACTTATACATACATACATACATATATACATACATACATCCCACAATCCAACCATCTCCACCTCCACCTCCCTCTCCCTCTCCCTCTCCCTCTCCCTCTCCAACCCAGCCCCAAAACCCCATATAAACCCTCCTACCCTTCAACCCTCCTACCCCAGACTACTCCCCCTTATACCCACACCCACATCTCTATCCCTATCCCACTAACCGCAACCCCATTTCACCACAGCACAGGCACTCCAACTTCCACAATTATTCCTCATTCCCCATCCCAAGAAAGGCCGTTAGGTGAGCGTATACATCCCGATATAAGTTACATAATAAAAATGTTGGTTGGAAGCTTTGTAAAGCACTTCCCGGGACCTGGAGAGTAAGGAAGCTTACAACCAATTAATTAATAAATTAAATTAAATTAAACAATGGATATTTAAGAACTCCCCCCTTCCCTTCCCCTTCACTCCCCTCTCCCTTTCCCCCCAATCCCTACAAAAGAACAAGAAAGTAGTATCGTAAGTGACAGCAAGACAATCCGACACCGAAAATTCCCATAATGCAACCCCTCAACACGTGACCATCACGTGATCGTTCCCCATTCCCATTCCCATTCCCAGCCTCACTCAACCTTATCTATAGATAACAAAAACAACCCAACCCAACCCAACCCGGATCCCCATCACCAAACTCGTCTCCGAACCACCCAGTGAAAATTTTTTCTCCCGAGTTATCCCGAACATGTAAACGAATCTACATTACCTACAACTACAACTACAGCAACAACCACATTACACTCATTTGTTGGCGTTTGAAAAAAATTAAAAAAAATACCCCAGCCGCGGCCCCAGATACTCAAATTTCCCGACCGATTTTTACCTTCTAGAATTGAAATTCTCAAATCTCACATGCCTAGCACTGATAAAAGGATAGGTATACATTTCTTCATTGATAGTTTACAGGAACTACCCTTTGAGAGAGGCAATTCATCATCTGTCTGTATGTTCGTCTAATCTAGAAATTCTATGCTCTAATACAATGAGGAGAGAGGAAATCCATTTATAAAAAGCATTGATCTTGCTAGTTTATCGATCCAAACCATCTATATGCAACTGCATGCAATGCCCGTAACGTAGCAATGCACCGTTGATTTATACCACCACCTTCATTCCCCATCTCCATCCACCATATTTATACACACCTCTTCCCCAATTCTTCCCAGCATGACGACACATTTACAAGAACTTGGCCATCATGGCAACCATGAG
The DNA here is from genome assembly GCA_038090695.1 of Sclerotinia spermophila. NCBI lineage: Eukaryota > Fungi > Ascomycota > Leotiomycetes > Helotiales > Sclerotiniaceae > Sclerotinia > Sclerotinia spermophila. Next base: position 14,567 of record JBBMOJ010000308.1, on the reverse strand, counting down.
ATCGAAAAGACCGATGGCCTCGACGAAAGCGAAACCCAAAATGGCGTAAGAGAAGAGTTGACCACGCATGCTTGGGTTACGGGCAACGGCTTGCAAGAGAGCAGCGAAGACGAGACCGATACCAACACCGGCACCAGCAAGACCGATAGCGGCACCTCCCATACCGAGGTTCTGGGAAGCTTGGACAAGAGCGTTGGCCATTTCAGAGGAGTATGGGCGGCGGGCGGAGATTTGGCTGGTCTTGGAGAGGATTTGGCTGGTTTGTTGACGCTTGACGGCTTGGAAAGCGGTCTTGGAGGACTTGCTCATGACTGTGTGGGGGAAGAAAATTTTGTTAGCGAGATGTTCTTTATCCAATTGAATTTTGACGACAGGTATGTGATTATGTGAGGAAGACGATGATAGTTGTATCATATCGTAATACAATTGAAGCTATATTGGTAGCTATTGAAGCTTGACGAAACACTCAATTGATAATTGATGACATGAAGGTATTAAAAGCCTAAAGCTTACCAGTGAAGGTACGTTGAGCACCAAGGTTGGATCGAACCATTGGGCGGGCAAGCTTTGCGGAGGCAGATCCCATGAGGGAAGCCATCTTAGGAGCAACACGAGCGGCCATTGTATTGATGTGTGTGAAGTAACTCAAAAATGAGGTTTTTGGAGATAGGTGTATGTGAGTGGAGATGGAAGACTTCGAGTGTTGACAAGCAAAAGAGGTTTTGTGACTTTGGTGTGAGTGTGGGAAAGAATGGGAAGGGCGGAAGGAGAATCAAGAAAAAATGAGCTAAGGACACCTTTTCTGATCTAGCTCCGTTTGAAAGTCGGGTGTCAACTAATTGTTCCTGAATATTCAGGAAGTTCGTATCAATTTGGATCGTGCCGTCAGTAATCTTCAAAATTTTAATGACAATATGTGGGTCAGCCCACTCGATTTATGATATCCTCCTATCAGAAGTAGTCAAACAATACCATGACTGAAATGCAAGGCTGAGAGTTTTATCTCATCCAATATCAACACCTGCGCTATGTAGGAAAAGGTATAAAAAGAAAGAAAGTGGATTCCGAGCCGGATATCTTCAAGAGAAAATACCGGAATGGTGGGGGAGAGATTACACGGTACAAAAAAGAACTATTCTCGGATTGAAAATTGGACATTAAATTACCACTTGGATAGAGGCGTCCGTATAGAGAGTAGAGTAAGTTAGACCTTTAAACTTTTGCCCTGATCTCACAATCTTACATAAGAATTTTATACTTTGTTACACGACTTTAACAAGGAAAAGACAATTCATTTCGTAAAGAGGAATATTTAAGAATTAATTCACTCGAATAGAGTCTTGCTAATTCCAGGACTGTCTGAGAAACCGATATTATTCTCTCTCTCAGGATTCCTGGGTATTGCATGTGTCGTCAATGTTTTTAGACGTTAGGTTTTCATCCCTGCTGACTAGTCACCACATAAAATCTTACCCGAGACTTAATACGCCAGCTATCGTGCGCGATAAATTCACAAAAGAATAGACATGAGTCAGTTTGCACAATTCAAAACCCACTTTTTATAAGAGCAGAATGATTTCTTGTAGCACATGATGTTCGATTTATTTGGCTGAAGTTGTCATGTTGGTTGTTGTCTTGGCCCCCCTGAGATGCCGCAGGAAAATCTCGGATTTCTTCTGGAGAGTAAAGCCGGCTTGATAATTTCATCTATGAATCTGAGGTGGCTTCCTATTTCTCTGTAAATTCATGTTAGCCATGTTAGAATATAATCTTCCCTTGACTACCGTGACTACCGTGACTACCTCTACAGTACCACATAGATTGGGGAATGTTAGACCTAAGTGATGAGCTTTGAGATTCGACATACTCCTCCCACTGTCAATCATTTTATCATAGAAAAGTATAAAATTTCAGCAGTGGGGGAGGAGTTCTTCGTGGGGGTTAAACCCAATTTTCGAGATCCTTAATGGATCTAGCAGGGTAGTTAAAAAAGTCTGATAAGGCTTGCACCACTGGAACATTAAGCAGGTGTCCGCCACTTAGAAGGCACTACTTATTGAAACCAGGACCCAAAAGAAACCATTTCCCGTTGTTACTTTCAGAAATTGAAGAAAAGGCATATTGCATAACGATATCTTCACGTGTATACAGTATATTCCGACTTGATTCGATATCGCCGTCAAGACCGTTCCTCGCTCTGGGTATGTGAAATATCACGAAACACAAACGTTGATCGATCGCGTGGATTGAGGGATTTGGGTTGTATGGCTGGACTATCGAATTGGTGTGTTTGATAGAAAGTTTCCTTGCCAAGCGCTATGGACAAAGTCTGGAATCGATACATTTCGAGGTATTTTGCTTTTGCAGATAGGGTCCGTTTCTGACAATCAACATTCCAACATGAATACCGAGGACAACCTGCGATCCCTTCACGAACATACATCGTTGCATATATTAGCTTGCGAAAACAAAATAAAAGGAAGGAGGACGATGATACCCTCCCTGACTTACAGATCTGTGGGCGACAAAATCTTTTCGAAGTCCATCGCAAGAATAGTAGATTCCTTTGACGGTAGGTGCCCGTGAAGGTATAGCGTACTTGGATAGGAGTCAGAGTTCGTATTCGAGGGTTTGTTTTCATCATTGAAACGGATTGTATGGGCGAGATTTCCATGGAATACTATAACATGCTTCGGAATGGCTTCCAGTCATATATACGAATTTGTCTGTGAAGACTTAGGTACGAAGTCAAGATTCCCGGTCAACGAATTCGACTTCGATGAGCTAAGAGAGGCTACAAAGGAAGTGGATGGAAAGGCAGGTGTTTCGAGATGTTGGTACCTTCCTTCAAAGAAGCAATCCTGGAGAATTCTCATAAACCGCACGATACTTGGATGACGGATTGAAGGAATCAAAAGTTGGAAGTATGAATTGTTGCTTCTCTTCTTCTCATCCTCCCCTTGCCTCACCCCATGCATGTTACATCGCATGTGAGACGACTTTGGTGCGGGGTAATCCAATTTGAGTAACCACATCACGTGGGACGACGTTGCCTGGCTAGAATCGTACTTCCCCCTTAGGAGTTACGGCATCGACAATTATACTCTTGGCGGTATCGCTTCGATGTCGCGGTTTCTGTCTTTGGTATCTACCAAGATTCATAGAATTGCGATAAATTGGTTGAGTTATGGCTTTCGCTCGAAGGTTCAAGCTTTGGTTATGGTGCTGACAGGAGACATTGGTTCTCTAAAACCTAAAGTAAGCACAAACTTCGCGCACACGAAAATGTGAGTTGGATGTTTAAAGTAAGAGAGGGTATATGAGAGACAAAGCCTTTTACATCATCGAACGGAGCTCTTTTGCTCATGTCAATGTTCCATATAAGATCGTACTTCTCTCTCTCTTCCAAGTTACTAGATGTAAGAAGTGGCCACTACGTCTGATATATCACGGCGCTCAACACCTTCAAGTCGGATTCGAAGCCAAATCTGAGGTATAATGGCCGTTTTAAAGTTTCTGCACGAGGGGCGAGTTTATGGAGTGTACTTATCCATAGAGTGTACCTACAAGGAGTCAAGTCTTGTCAATCAAAGTCAAACCCCTGAAAGAGCTGGAGAATCCAGAAGCAGCAAGGGTGTCATGGAAGACGAACAAATGCAAATTGCAGAAGAGAGAACCAAATTGTGAGGTAGTGGAAGGGACCAGGAAATTGTCAGATCATGCACTATCCTTTCACGCCACTTGCGATGTCATTCCACTATCCCCAAACGTCCTCCAAATTCGGTGCCTAGCCAGAGCTCCCAACGAAGCATACGTGAAGCATATGATTTTGAAAATTGAAATCTGACGGTTTGAGTTGGGAAGTCATATGTATGATTGCTGCACTTTCATCATTAAAGTTGAGACGTGGGTCATGGTCAGTTTGGAACCCGATATGCAATATGCAATCTGTATTATTCTAAGCTTCTCGCATCTCCTCAAATGATCAAAATGGAAGACGAGAAAAGATGAATTTACCCGCCGTTAGCCGCTCCCCTTCGCAGTTCAATTCTCACGACCTCGCCGCCATCTTCATTAGTTACCGCACAGCCACCAATATTCACTTTCTCCCCCTCAAACAAAGAGAGTGTAGAATATATTCTCCAAACACGACGTCTCCCTCAACATATACCAAGTTCAAGTTTATGGTCTAGTGGTCAAACACACGCTTCGCGAAAACCGCATGAAAATGCTTTCGCTAACATATTCTCTAGTTCAATCCCTGGAGGTCGACCACTAAGATGCGTACCATGCTCTCGAGAACCAAGGGTCATTAGGAGAGAAAAAGGATAGGTATACTCTGTAGACCGTAAACCTTCCCCCCAAAATGATTAACCCTTAAAAGCTATAGGTAGGACGGCTTGTGTAGCGGCGATTCCCACTGTGGTGCAGTAAGCTGGCGCAGGCCTGCTACGGGTTGTTCCTCGTGAATGGTGGTCAGTTGGGATTTAAGGGTGGAAAAGTGAGTATATTCCAGTTCCTTGAAACTAACCATGAACCTGAACTTGACATCTTTTTTTTGTTGCATTTTTTCCCCTTCTGCTTGTATGCGCATATATACATTGTAGCAACCTCTGTTCGAAGGCTCGTGGGATTTTTTTTGATTTTCTTGATAGCTTGCTACAACAAACTAAAGCATTTAAGTGAATGGTGCTAGCAACATTAAATCTGACTTGCGCATACAAATTCATATCTCGCTATATGTCCAAGAGCATAATATACTGCATACCATCTCATTGACAATCTAGACACCTCCATCTCCAATAAGAAAATCAATTAGTTCCTCGTCTCCATCTTTCAACATCTGCGCTCCCTCTCGCAAGTGATGAATGAGTATATCATGTTATGTTTGGTTAGTTGAAATTGTACAATGCAATGATTCCACCGACAGCGCAATCCCATTTACTCTCTCAACGTTCCCCAATAATCATCCTTAGCAGAGTGATCCCAGATCGATTGGACGGCTCAGGATTTATTTCCTTTCATTTCCAATATACATTAAATGGACTCTTTCACAGTCCAGACTTGCTATCATAATTCCTGTATATCAATACCACACACACATACACACACACACAATGCCACCATCATCTCTTTCTGCACCTCTCATTCATCTCGCGCTTTCGCTGTCCGAGTAATTTACATTCCATGTCCTCTGCATCGGCATCGGAATACGAATCCGCGACGGTAATTGTGTTTCGCGGATGAAAATTGGGTTGGACTTTTATATCTCGAATCTTTCGTTTACTTACTTATTTGGTTGCCTGGCTGGGGAGTTCCGGTAAGTAATCGAGACGGTCAGATTTCTTCTGTTTTTTTTTTTTTGGATAAAAAGTAAGAACTGCTTTTGTAGTCGTACAAAAAAGTAATATTAAAAAGCGTTGGATATTGAATATCTCCTCATCTGGAAGGTAGATGTTTATATCTGTTTCGATAGATTCGATAATTTTAGACTCGATGTATGGATTTGTGAAATGGGAATTTTGAAGGAGGGAGGGGAGGAGGGACGGAGATTTAGTATTTAGTATTTGGTATTTAGCGAGGTTGCGAGAGGGTTGTATAGTATATATTGGAGGAGGGGGTATGGATGTATGTATGTATGTATGTATGAAAGGTCAAATCTTAACGTATTGAATGCATCCATATGCTTCAAGGCATAGTGTTACTGACATTTCAATCCATTCGATTGATTGATCTACTTTGTTCCATTTTTTAATATCATGAAAAAGCCGTATATCTCTCATCTAACAAGTCTCGTCTGGTATATTGTACAGTTTATTTCATTTCATTTCTCAAGTGCTAGAGGATAGACACTGACGCTGGTAATAATAACTTCTTGAACTCCCCCCCTGATATACATACATATATTACTCAATCACGATCCTGCGTTGATTCCTATCTGTATAAAAAGTATTCTCCCAGTTCCAAGTTAAAATCCCCATGCGCCCGCCATTCGTCGATCCCGCTTGCTAAAGTGCCATTCAAGAACCAAGAACCCATGGGAAATATTCTTACTGAAAAAGGTAGTAAAGGAAAATCTAGAATTTCTGATGGAAAGCACTTCTCGCAACTTTACTCCTCAACCTCTTCCCGAAGATATACATCGGAACCGCCAGTCCCGAAACCGCAAGATTGGCAATCGCCACCGTGGTGAAAACACTCTTGGCACCACTCGTCTCGAACCATCCATTCACAAAATCACTCATCACCAACGACAAAACCGCCTTGATAAAATTCATCGTGACAAATGCTTGCGGGGCCAATCTATTATGACAATCCATCACATATGTAAACATACTGCTTGTCGCAAACGGCACTGCGAATGTCTGGACGCCCAGGAATGCAATGGGGATATAAATGGACGCACCGGCCGCGACGGAGTATCCAAACCCGATATACGCGACGGTGGACAGAGAGGCCGCGACGAACATGAGCACGAGACGGAATTCAGGTTCGTAGACGCCGTTGTTGTGGCGGGTCATCCATTGCACGACGAAATCGGCGCAGTAGCCTGAAACGAGGGTTCCGACGAGTCCGACGCCGAAGAGGGGGAGATTGGTGAGTCCGATGGCGGATGTGGTGAGGTTGTATGGGGGCGCGCTGAATATGGTGTCTTGGAGTAGGGCAATGAGTGTTAAACCGGAGGCGTAGAAGGAATAGGTAAAGGCGCTGAAGATCACGGCGGGGAAGGTAACGAGGGGGATTGGCTTGGCTGCGAGGGCCCAGAAGCTGGCTTGTGATATACGTCCGTTGAAGATGGAGAGGCGTTCTGTGAGAGATTTCTTCATGTCTGGAAGCACAATTTCATAGACTCGACCTTCGGTTTTGTCGACGATGAGTTGAGTAGGAGGATCGGTTGGAGGGATGTAGAGGGTTTCGGGTACGAGGAAATACATGGCGGGGATGATCATGGCGTAAATACAAGCGCAGATGCCAAAGGTAAATTTGAATCCTAGGGATTGAATGATAAAACTTGCGATCAATTGACTACAGATCGTTAGTATTTGGAAGCGGAATATCAGTGTCAACATTGTGAACTAAACATACCCAAGCTTAACACCACCCATAACGAACAGGTTCCATACACTCAACATCTTACCCTTCTCGTGTACAAAGAAGATCTCGGAAACCGTGGCGCTGACGAGTGTCTCAAGGGGAGAAGCACAGAATCCTTGAACCGTTCGCATAATGGAAAGCGACATGAAGCTATTGGAATAGAAACCCCAAATATTGGTGATTAACAATCCAATAGTAGACACAATAAACACTGGACGCTTTCCCCATACGGCAGCTGCTGCGGCAGTAAAGAATGTACCGGAACCAGTTGTAAGTTGCATAATTCCGACAATGTTAAAGGACACTTGATCCGTGGTGACCCCGAAAGCTGTTGCTACATCTTCGGAACCGGTAGTAATCATTGGCCCGAGGCTATGAAGTTATGTTAGACTAGACTGTGAATCTATGGAGAATAAATTGTACATACGAGACAGTGACACCCGCAGTCAAGGCCAAAATGAGAAGAATAGCCATCTTTGTAGCAATAGTCCTAGTAACATGTTAATGGAAAGACCTTCTTAGTAATAGTAACATGCAAACATACCAATTGAGAGGATCATTAGGACTGTCAGAAGGTTGAGGATTGAGAACAATCTCACCCCTCTTTTTTGGCTCGACAAAATCCCAATTCTCTCCTTTTGCTAATGTGATGTCAGCAACTTCGGCTAGTTCTACAAAGATCGAATGCACTCACATGAACCATCAGCTCCAGCAGTATTTTCACCAAGCTTTACGGTTCCAGGAATATTTGGATACCTTGGGTCCTGAAGAACACCCCACCCGACCATTTTGTATGTATAAATAGATGGTTCTCCTTTTTGATAATGAAAGAATGTAAAATATCAGGTTCCAATCGAACCAACCGAATGGTCCAAGTTTAAACAGCAAATAATAAAACAATAAAGGGAATGTAAATCTAGGGAATCGAAGAAAAGTCTTAACGGACTCGCCAGCGATGTGCCGAAGATGTATTGTGAAGAGAAAAGAGGTAGGTAGAGAGAATAATGATGAGAGTAGGATGAGAAGAGAGCGTTTCCATCACTGCACAATCGATTCATACTTAATAGAAGTGAAAAAGTGGAAATAACTTTCAAAATCAACACCCATCACTGTATGCCATGTGCATTTCCCCTAGCTTTTCACATCAGTATTCATATAGATTCCATGATCCACAAGTTTCAGATTGAGATTGCCCACTGGGCTGTCTCGATAGAAATGATAGCGGAGCCGCGCTGTCCCCATTTGTGCGGGATGTGGATTTGGTGGACGTAACCGTTCAATTGGAGATTCTGAATATAGTAATGCAAAAACGTTAGTTTTGGTAGCTGTCAAAAGGAACAATTATTATGATGCAAACGTTGAAGCTACTAGGTTCATTGCATGGTGCTTGTCACTTGTAGCATCAGATATCGTCTGAACTGAGAAGAATCGGCAAGGTACTGCCCATTAGAGGATTTTTGAAATGGCAAAGTACAAGTAAAGAGGAAAGATGCTATATTTTTAACATTTTTTGTTTGGGAGACGTGGACCTGAGGTTTGAAGTAATGGCGGCGACCTTGTGAAAGCGCAATTAGCTGACGAGTCGATGGTGTTTGGAATGATAAGTTGACAGCTTGGCAGTGGTTTGAAAACGAAGTGCTTGTTAGCTTCACCGGCTCCTAGACTGAAACGAACCAATCGGCTTCAAGTAACTAAGGAATCCAGACGAAAAATATCCCCATTTGGAGATCCATGTTTCGGGAGTCAATGCAATTTTTTGCTCGGTAGCTATTATCTCGGTATGCACAGACATCAAACCACACCGACTTGGTATAAGTAGATAAGAAATGAGCATTCAAGACCCATTGATATCGTCATAAAGAATTGTGTAATGTTGAATTAGGAGTTGAAATAAAAAGGCGAAGTGGAAGAAGCCAAAGAAAGAGTACATAGGAAAAATTGAAGGAAAAATTGAAGGAAAACCTCAAAGCAAGAGCCCAAGGCAAGAAGCCAATTAAACCAAGAACCCAAAGCTAAAAGACATTCGAAGTGAAGGCATTATATGAATGATATCTATCCAATAAATTTACTGAAGGATTGGTATCCAAAGGATCTAAACGTACCCCAGAAGACCCGTTAGTATAGATGAAAAATAATTTGCACAGGGCAAACTTGAACTATCCGAGGAACAAGGAGTATAAGATAAAATATAAGGTGAAGTCTCCAATCGTAATTGGTGCTGTACTTAGCCCACCAATTTTGCCCTTTTATAGATCATGTCTTGACCTCCAAGTCTTGACCATAGAATTCATCTGGTGTAAAGAGAATGAATTATTTTGAATCCCATGATGATTCGCTCAGAATCCTGTCCTTTATTTTCTGCCGTCATCAACTCAGAGGATCGCTTATCATACAATGATGAAGGGGTGAAATATTCCAATACGCTCGATCACTGGCGCCGCAAACCACAAACCGGATTGCGTAAGGTAACATCGTAATTTTGTGTGGCATATCGTCCGATCTTATTGCTTGCGGGCGGTTATAGAGGCTTTTGAGCGTAAACCAATTTATGATGATAGTACGAGTGTATTCTGGGATCTCGAGCTGCAACACGGACTTGAGCACTATGCATACGTCAGTTATCTTGAGCTCCGAAAAGCTTTGTCGAGAAGGAGATTCAGCTTACCAGAACACTTGTACCTCGGGCAAAGTCATCTACTTACTTCATCAGTTTCAGATTTCAAGTGACGAACTTTTTCTCTTGGAAGTTTCATGTAATAGGACCGAACTTACCCCCATTACACCTGTCAGAAGTTGTATAGAAAACCCTTCTAATCCCACATCAAACTGTAACAAATTCCACTTTCCTAGCTCTTGTAACTTCGGATCGGCCGACCATTCTCCTAATGGCGATTTATACGTTCTTTCGCGAAGGTTCACGAACCCAGCTTGGGTTATTTTGGAGCTCATTGTTGGGCACAGATCCATTGATTGTCCGGTTCGTTGCCCAGCCTTATTGAGAAGCTATTTTCGGAGCGTCTGAAGTTAATACTTGTACATCAATATGAGAAGAAGAAATTATTTGGGTGAAACTTCTTGATACATACCTCAGAGAACCTATACAATGGAGAATCTGGCGGTAAACTGTCGTCATCGCAATGTAAATATAACGATGGCTCTAGGTGCTGAATATATCCTCCTGGTTTCAAATGTCTACTGTTTATTAGTATGACTAGAGTTAAAATTGTTGAATATCTGACAAGGCCTTACTTACTTAAAAGCTTGTGCGTACAATCTGTCCCAATCACCGATACTGCCAAAAAGTGAACGAATGTGTATAAAATCAAAGTAATTTGGAGGGTAAGTCCATTCTTCTATACAGTCATCTATCTCGAACCTTGGGAGCCTTGATCAGCCGTTGTACATGTATGGGTTGTTGCGATTGTCAAATACTTTACCTGCAATTCGGAGGAACCACTGGGGTTGTTAAAGTCAGTATAAGGGTAATGAATGAGGACTTAGAAGCTGCAAGTCATAAGTCATGAAATATGACAAACTTGAACGAGCAGATGATCCAAAAACTGGCCCAATCAATGAAAAAAGAGGTATTTACTGTCGGGTTGGATTGGTGATAGGTCTGTCCCAAGAACTGACGCATTTGGAAATAGGTCGGCAAAGTCAATCGCCCATATTCCCGTACCCGTTCCAAGATCTAAAACTCGCTTTCTGTGGTGTCAGTTTTCTTGTGAGATTTCCTCGAGGCTAAGTTGATGGATGTCTCTACCTCGACGTTATCCGGTATTGGTGCCAGATACAAGGAGCCATCCAACATTGTGAGGTATCGTCGATGACTTGAATTTGGTTAATAAAATTTCTCTATCCATCTATGGGTGTCGAGCTACCTAATGTCTATTTGTTCACTTTGTACTTCATCGTTTGGTTGCCTATTCAGTATTAGAACTCAAAGTATATTGGAATTTGGCATCAAACAATCAAACAGATGGAGGCATCAACAAGTGAACACTCACCAATAAGCACCTTCTCTGTATGTTTGATATCTTCTGCCATTTTCATACTTAAAAGCCATAGCACTCGAATCTATTGAATAAGTATCTCCTGCTCTATCATTTACCATCGTTAGCAATTATTCGCTTGTAACCCTTCATAGTATTGACTTTAACAAGTTCTCGGAAACGTGGTAACTTACAAATCATCTTCTTCAGAAGAGTAGCTACGAGCAGTAAGGCTGACGTCCTGAAAATGAATCCGATTTAGTATGCCATACATATATGTGAATACTGAGATCCCACACGGAACTAATACCGAAGTGATGGTACCTTTTCTGTAGTCTCGGAGTTTTCTAATGCCATAGTTCTCATTGAGTGCTACAATATTCCAAAATAAAAAGTAGATCTAATAGTTTGTGACAATGAATACGTCGTGCAGTACTATAAGAAATTTGAGGAAGATCAATTCGACATAAGACAAGCTCGACGAGGATGGGGAAGATGTCCAAATCCCAAGAGACGAATTCTCGGGTCGTGGGCCATGTCTTAAAATCTCACTGACCAAGGGATTGTTGATTTGAGCTTGGGTAGAGAGTCTCTCTGTGGGTATAGGAACATGTATGCATCGAACCTGAAAATGGACTCTAATTGATGCGTTGGCATAGCTCATGCCCTCCGAGTATATATTAAATTACAAGGTGTTATTCGATGGTAAGAGTTCTGGACTTTACTCACCGCACACCTAACACTTTTACAACGAAAAGTGGCGATTTTCACTTTTCTATACCCCTGTTTAATTGTGATCAATTCGAATGAATTTAGATTTCTTTTTGTGAGAAAAAGCTTTTTAATTAATTAAATTTTATATAAACATGAATAGAATATTTTTTTTTGTTTATTTAATAGAGTTTTATAAAGTTGAAAATGAAAATTATAAATTTTCTGGAAAAGTTGCTTATTTTATATAGGGAAAGCATTACAAATTAGAATTTTATAAAATTTTCAATTTTATGTTTATATAATTCCTTTAATGAGGTTTTTGAAGATATTTAGATTAGAATATATATAGAGAATAGTATTAAATATCATTAATATAAATTAGAATATACATAGAGAATAGTATTAAATATTATTGATATGAATTAGAAAAATTAATAATTTTTTTTTGAAAGAGTTATTAAATATTTTAGTTTATATAGGAACATCTCAATTTTGTAGGGATTTTGTTACGAAAATAATGGGGGTGCAGTGAGTAAAGGCTAGAATTCTTACCTTGGGGGGTGAAAGCTGATCAATTAGCTAAAAGAAGTTATTAAGGATTAGATCTTAGGGATGAAGGGGCAAAAGGCAGAAGGGGGGAGGGGGTCTACGGTCTACTTTGAAGTTTGGGGTCGCTCACAGTTTTATCCTGGTCATTTCGTGCAGTCGACCCATTAAAAGGAGAATAAGCCGACCTTCCCGGTTTGCTGGGTCAGCCGTGTCCAAGGACTTGGGTTCATGACCATTAATGAAGATGTAAGATGTACTTCGTTTACATCGTACTTGGGGGAGTAGATGCTTACATCTTTTCCGATATCAGCAGTATATCCCACGTTGAGCGGAGATAATACATCGTCCAGGCTCCAGACTCCAGAGCAGCAGTATATATTACCTACCTAGGACATACATCCAAAACTTCAGGATATTTCTGTATCTTTATTTTTGAGAATATACATGGTTGTGAAGGACAAAACTCCACTGGAAGTTGCGGAAGAAGTAAAGATTTACGAAGAGGAATATGAGTTAATTTGTCTGATTGCGCAGTCAGTCTCGTTCAACCATAACCATATGATTTAATGACTCCGAATGCGCATCTGCCGCTCATAAATCATGCACCAAGCCCAACAGAGGGGTAAGTAGATAGATAAAGGTAGAGATATATCTATTGCAACATCAGAGTTGTTTTTTGGAAAATCCCCTTTACCCCCCGGCCCCACCCCAACAATTATCACAATTCGATTACAAGCACCCGTCAAGCGACTTACGGGAAATCTAAACTTTAACCATATTGTCGGAACTTGATGGGACTTCGATTATTGGGACTCTTCATGGCCTGGGACATTATTGGAGTCTATTTTTTTTAAAGTTTGGCATCAAGGTCTTCATTTCTAAGCAAAGTTTCGGCATCCACGTATACCTAGGTGGGTAGGTACCTAGGTAGGTAATTTGTACGAATAACTTCAATTATAGTCTCGATTTTTCTCGATTTTTCTCTGAATTGAAAAATTCATTCACCTGACAGGCAACTAGATGGAGGCAGGCCCGCATCCGCCCCTGGTAAATTCTTATGGCCGCGCGCGAGCCATTCATGCATGTTATATGCATCGGATACTTAGGCTATATTCCGCACCGAAATTTGGTAGACCTGTACTAAGTTCAGACAAGTGCTGACAATCTCTAAATTCGCTCACTTTCAGAAGGATTCTAAAGCTCATCTTTTAACGCAACTCACCAATGGGATCTCAATCCAAATGGTCCGTTGTACCTATTTAGCATTCGGGGAACTGGGAATCTTCGATGACCGATGGTACACGTTAATCCAGAAAACATGACCAGCACAAACCTTTGCCTATGATTTCCAGTTGAGGTAGCGGGGCTTGGATGTTTAGGAGTGGGGGCCATTGGTCAAGCTTGCATATCAACCTTACCTCTGCATTCAATATTTCATTACGACTGTCAAATATACTAAGCGAAAGCTGATGAGGGCTGGAACGATCTGTCAAATATCCAAGACTAATTCATCATCAGTATCTGCATCATGGTCATGCTATTATGAGTGCTAATGTCATTCAATAGCCAGTGGATATATCCAGCAGTCACAGGGTAACGTTACACAACAGCTGCTACCAACTAATTCAAACAATCTCTCAATAGATCTTTACAGCTTTACTGTGGTGAGTTGGGCTTGTGCTAAGAATTGTATAGGTCAATGATGCCATGGATTGAGATAAAGCCCTATCATATCATACATCCCATTTAGAGCGAATCCATACTCAATTTTCTAGGGCTTCGGGAGCGCCCCGTCCCGGTATGATCGTTCTAAGCACATGGGTCTTCGTATTTGCACTATCGGCGCTGTCGCCGTTCTTAGTCCTAGAGCTTCTACATACTTGGTACCAAAAAGTTAGGTCGGCCATCTCTTGGCAAAAGAACTCAGGTTATTTCTGACATTACTCACAATCCCTATCTACCCTCACTGCAAATATTTCATTCTCGAGCACTTAACCAATTAAGATCGTTCAATTAGAAAGTATATCGGAAGAAAATATTCTGAGACTAGATATACTGGGCATTCATAGCAGTCAATGAATCTCGCTGGCACTTCAATCCACCCCGAAAGTGGGCAAAGAACAAGGGTCATGACGATGGAATGTCTTGTACCGTATTAACTAGATAGTAAGATACTATCTTATAGAAAAAAATCTGTTTTTTATTAGATTTGAACAT